>OX465260.1:3473913-3545012 GCA_949987775.1 Aproaerema taeniolella | reverse complement strand
CGCACTTGGCCGGTTTTATTATAATTCGAAAACGGCACGGCAAAATTGTATTACCATTGCCTCCTATGTAATAGTAATACTAGAAGCTGAGAACATAGGGGGCAATGGTAATTCAAATTTCGAAGTGCCGTGCCGTGCCGTTCGAATTATAAAAAGGCCCATTATACTTTCTTACTCTATTTTTAAAATGTGAAAGTGAATCTGTCTCCTTCCTCACGTCACGTGACGTCACAATGGAACAAAAGATCTTTCTCAGGTAGTTGGAGCTTTGGAGGGCCAGAGTGGAAAGTGTGACATGGACTACTTTTCGACGCGAACAGAACTAGTATTACAAAGCTAGTATTATGTATGAAATTATGTATTATTATTAATTTAATATTTATTATATTATGTATTATAATGATAGCCCAGTTGGTAATGAGCCCGACTTGTAATCGGAAGGTTGCGGGTTCAAATGTTTTTATTTTTTTATTATAAGATGGGTTAACTCTTGACCTCAATCTTGACCATAAGGTCAAAGATGAGGTCGACGATGGAGCGAGTTAACCCAGAAAATGCCTATAAAGGCACTGGTACTCCCACGCACCGACGGAACACAGCAAGCTGTTTGGCGTCGGACTTCGGTAGGAGGGTGGTCGCGAACCAGACGGCCCTTAGCCTACCACACCGCATGAGACCATAGGTCGACACCTCAGATTCAGAAAAAAATGAAGTGTCGTTGCCTGGGATGGATTACTACTAGGAGGCAGGTTTCATTTGTGTTTCCTTAGTCGCCTCTTACGACACCCACGGAAAGAGATGGGATGGTGTTATTCTCAACCGATCACCACAAGGTCAAATCTTGGCGCGGGCCTGTACCAACCACTGAATTCGTCTTTTCGGTTTTATGTACGGATTTCTAATTAGGTATCACTTGCTCAACGGTGAAGGAAAACATTGTGATGGGTGAGCTTGCTACATCCTCGACCACATCTTCACCCCTGGGCTAGATTGTGGTCAAGAGCAAACCCATTCGTTATATAAAAAAAAGTGAAGTTTCGCGCGAGTTTCTCGCCATCGTGCTCGAGCTGCTGTAAATTGTGAGCGTAAGAAACAAGACACACTTGCAGAAACGTACATTAAATTTAATGCAACTTTATGATGGGTGACCAAAGTGGCAATTTACCTATCACGATCGTTTCTGTGCTTCGGACGGCACGTTAAGCTGTCGGTCTCGACTGTTGTCGATTGACTACAGTCGTTAAAACCAAGTCAGAGGCCATTGTGCGATTTGAAAACTCTGACACCAGGGTTAGTCAAGTTCGCCACACACTTGACTATACCTACACGATAAGAAGAAGAAGTCGACGGCGTTATATTTAAAGAAGCTTTCCACTTTAATTATCGATTCTGCAACTGAGCGTTATTCATTCAATTTATTGGGTCACCGACTTAAACTTCAATGTAACGAAAACAGTCTCTGTTGCATAAATACGCAGATCTAGTTACAATGAGTAATTGAGACATTATACTACTGCACATTGATTGGTAAACGTCGCAGCGATCTAATAAACAAAACGACCGTATGCTTTCAATTCAAATTACTCGTAATCTCAAAATCGAAACATATGGTGCCATGCATTCCTCTACCAACCATACTTAACAGTTTAGAGGACACGAAATTAACATAAAACCTCCAAATACATTGCTGAGTGACGAAGACGTAAAGATTGAAATAAGGGTGATTCAGAAATGGAACGCGCGCCGACGATAACCTCATTCCTCGCTCGAAAGCGATGTAAGCGCGTGGCGCGATAAAAATGACGTTTCCCAGTCTCGAGCTGTGCGCGTTGGCGTCTCGGCTTCCACAGTCCACAGTGACGAGGCGAGTGAACACGCGCGCAAGGCCCCACAATAGCGCACGTCGCATACGCCGGCCGGCCGCTTTATTAAAACCTCCTCGAAAAAGAAATCAAAACTAAAACACTGGCCACTTACAAAAACACAGTGAACACGTGAACATTTGAGGTTATAAATTCAATTTTCGAACATTCCATGTGATGTGAAATAGGTCAGGGTGTTTTATCGCTCATGCACTGAGTAAGTAGCGAAATTTTTCTGTTTTTTTTTTTAAATTGCACTTTGTCATATTTCGATACGAAGAAATCGTCTGCATTTCAAATTTAGAGCTTCTAAATTTAAAAGCGTTTAAAATATCACGACACTGTATACAGTCAACATCAAAAGTTTAATTAGCAAGCCCTAGCATTAAATATCAGCGCATTTTTAAGCAGCTGTGCAGTGAAATCGCCAATGCGCATGTCAGTGAGCATGTATAATTGGATCTTACATTCTTTATACAACACAACACCGAGCACGTTCAATCGGATACATTGTTTTGAGTATTGTAGAATCGGAAGATCAACTCATCGAAGTGAACGAACGAACGGCTCCTTTTACTGAACAGTTTTTGCACACATAAAAGTCATTCAGTCAACACAATGAATAGTAAATTATGATTTACGATTTCTGTTGTATTCTCGAAACAGCAATGGGACAACGTTCGTAGTGAAAGAGAAGTAAAAGCTCGTAGGTATTTGTTTCAAATAAGTACTTATATACTTAATAAAAACGTTTACTGTACACACATAAGACAAATTACTGCCATACACATACATATGTAATATTTTTTAATTACAATTTTTATGAACATGATTTATAATAAATTCTAATTTCATAACGCTCGAATTTGTAAATACATTTTTAAAATTTCTGCCGCCAAAATAACTCACATTTATTCTTTTGTTGAAACCCCAAAAATCGTACGATTCCCATTCTATTTTTAAACTTAAAGTCATTGAACTCGACTTTCATATTGTAAGTCATCTTTTGCAAGCTTGGTACAGTCACCTTCGTTAATAGATGGTTTGGTTTAAAACGCATGGGTGCATTTAACGAGCGGAATTGGTAGTTACAGTCTCCTATGATAAAATAATTTGTGTAATTTTACACAAAAGTTCGAAATCACTGAGATAGATCGGTATACATAAATATTTATCACGTACTTCATACAGACTAAACTCATATGGACTAAAAGTGTACAAAGATGGCCTTATTGCTAAAAAGAGATTCCTTAATCCAAAATCCAAAAATTGCCAATTTAAGTTATTTTATGCAATGATAAAATTAATAATTATCACATGGATTGAAAATAGCAACAATCCATTATTGGGACAGTATAAATAACAAATAGAAAATTGTCAAAGCCTTCCCTCATTGGAAGTTCTTAATAACTTGAGTATTCTAATAATAAAAAACTTTGCATACATTATTATCTATGGGCAACACATGCGACTAAATAAAACACAACAAAATAAACGTTGAAAGCAACTTTATTAACTGGCGTTAACGCGCAAAATTATCATTGATTGATCACATATTTATAAGATAATTATTTTATCTAGACATTTTGCTACAATATCTTTATCCACTGACCTCTATCAAAAACATAATAATTTTGAAATTACTAATTTAATTAATTAACAAGCATTGAACATATACGGTAATTATTTTAAAATTTGAAAACCTATAGAGGCAGTTTATGAAACATAGCTTTTCCGTGATTGACCAATAAACACCAACCAAATTATTCAAGGTTACATTTGACAAACGACCTATCTTTGCTCCATATAAAATGAATGTTATAGGTAACTTTAGATATGTAACCGAAACTGTAGGATGTAAACTGAACTACTCTTTCAAAGTAACCGGAGAAGAGAAATCAAGAAGAGAAAGAAATATCAATATGAGCGGTCAACATTAATTTTTTGAAAAATTCATATTTTCTACAAAAACATCCATGGGGAAAGTTGTATAATTCAGTTCTAGGGGAAAAAGTTTATTAAAGTTTATTTTACTAATTTAAACTCATCTCATATAAGAATACCAACCAGTATTTAATTGGCTTTATGGTTTAAGAAATTAATAAAAAAAATTCTTAAACCAGTTTTATTGTTAAAATATGGAATTTTACAAAAGTACTTTTTCACTTTTGTACTTTTTTTAGGTCTCCCTAAACAAATTATGAACATAAAATACAATGAAGTAATTATTCCTAGAAAGGACGTAAAGCTTCCGTTTCATCAACATTTAATCATATTAATAGGGATGTTGACTAATTTTTGAATAGAAAACTTCTTTAGCGGCGTTGAGCACTTTTAGTATGGGGAAAAAATGTTAAACTCGCGTCAGATGTCATGTGACCGTGGTCGTCAGATGTGATCGAAAATGCGTAGGATAGGGTTGCCACCTTTTTTTAACTGAAAACTTCTTTAGCAGCGTTGTGCACTTCGAAGTATGGTAAATTTATCTCTGTGACAGATGTCGACGATTATTTGCACATAGTGCGCAAATACCGATAGACTATTTTACTAAATTGAAAGTAGACATGGAAAAGTTGCCAGATTGTAAGCAACAGGTCGAGGGTTCGAATCCTGAGAGAATGACGGACTCTTTTTGTGTATTTTGTTTTCTTTCCATATTAATGCACAACGTTAATGTTCAAGTTTTCAATTCTGCCGGCATTCCCGGAGTGCAACCCGTTGTTTTTTTTTATTGCTAATCTTAAAAAGGACCTGAATCCAAAACCGAAATAATTTTTGAAAACTATTGGGAAATAAAAAAGTTACAAGCTATTAAATTTCAATAATAGAGGGGGAAACTGTCAAACAACGAAAAAGAGATACACTTACAAGCATGTGACGTCACCGCCATTTGTTTACGTAGGTAAAAACGAGATAGCTAGCTCTCCCCACGAAACGAGATAGCTAGTCCGTACGATAATACAAATTCCAATAACTTGTTTATTTATAAACCAATTTTAATGCTGTTTTCGGATATTAGTATATTTCTAGCGTTATTTTTTGTTTCACATACAATAATTCATAAAATCAAACACTGTCAACATCCCTATTGTGAGTAATGTACGAGTACATCAAAGGAAATATTGTTGTGAATATCTGTCTCTTCGGTATTTTCCTTAATTATCAGACGTGTTTGTATAAAATTCATTATTGTTGGCACAATTTTGTTAATAACTGTACTTTGATGTCAAGGTGTGCGACTATAGGACGTTGTCTTTGTTAAAAAAATTAACGAAACACAATAGAAATAGCACACAATGCATTTGGTTGATGCAGCTTTTGCATTATGTTTCGTTTATTTTTACAACTTTTGTCTGCGTTTTTTTGGGGTTTTTTTAAAATCCTGTGAGTTTCTTTTTACTATTTTAGTTTGACATTACTTTAGTTTTGGTACTTGGGTTTACCTATATTTCTTTTTTTTTCCTTTTCCACAAAAAATATTGAGCATAACTGTGAGTAATACAGGGTGACTTTAAATTAGCTAGTAATTTTCCCCATGAAACTTAACAACTTTTCCCAAGAAACATATTAGAAATTTTAAAAAAAATTTCGACTTCTCATACCAAAAGAAAATCAGCTGGTCACACAAGTTGTATGGAGAGGCGACATTTTCGCTCCGGATTTTTGTAAAAAAATACGTTGAGGGAAATGTCACTCCGCGCATTATCACTATTTTAAATTTCAACTTTAAAACACCATAAATGATAAACTTTATTTTATTTGTCAGAAATGATAAACTTTTTTTTCAATGGCGGCGGAAATTGTTTTCTGAATTCGAGGAGTTTTTATTTTAAAGGAGTTTTATTAGATTGGTGTCATTTGTACTACCCATTGAACTTAGTTGTACAATTAACATAAAAACCAGAGTGAATTTGCTTGTATTATTTGTAGTAGTACTAGAGACACAAAGTTGTATCATTTGTTCTACCAGTAGTACTGCTCAGTAGTACTTCTGATCCGGAGCGAACTTAACAGCTTTCCCCAAAGTTAAGTTTCGTAGGCTGATTCCCATCCTTAACTTTCGCTAGCTAATTGAAAGTCACCCAATTTAACGGAAATGACACGAACTAAATTTATCTACACTAATATTATAAAGAGGAAAGTTTGTATTTTTGTAAGTTTTTGTAAGTTAACGAATAAACTTAAAAAATACTGGACCGATTTCTAAAATTCTTTCACCATTAGGAAGCTACATCATCCCTGAGTAACATAGGCTACATAATTTTCCCGAATTCCCACGAGAACGAAGTCCCGAGCGGAATGCTAGTATTATACAGGGTGATAAAAAACCTCCTAGCTATATTCAAAATCCTGAACCAGTATCACTTACAGAACTCTTTTGTTTTTTTTTATTTTTTTCGGTAGGATTTTTTTTTTCCTAAACGTAGACACCACTCGGATGCACCCCCCGAGCGCTACCCGCACCCCTCGCGTGCCTTGTGTAGGAGTAATGTCTACGTTTAGGCAAAAAATAAACTATTCCCATTCAAAAAATATTTAGAAAAAAAACTGTTTTTTCATAAATGTGTTTTTTTAGTGATACTGGTTCAGGATTTTGAATATAGCTAGGTTTTTTATCACCTTGTATGTATGTATAACATTAGTTAATATTTCCAGCGCCAATGTCTGATATATCAGACAATTTTTTTTTAACTTTAATATCGTTCACCAAGCGTTCGCCATACGCGACAACATAAAAAAAAATAGACGTGTGGCACTCTGGGACTGCCGCGGTAAAGCTATTGCATAGCATTATGAATGCTATGTAAAAATTTCAAAAAAATTTACCATTTTTTTTACGGCTGCCATCTTGGATTTTAAAATGGATGTTATTTTCGCAATCAGCACCCTCGAAAACCTATTAAACGACACCCATGACGGTTTTTTACAGAAAATACATGTCCGCCATCTTGGATTTCAAAATGGATGTAATTTTCGGAATCAGAACCCCCGAAAACCTATTAAACGACACCCATGTCAGTATGCCCGAAAATTTCATATCCGCCATCTTGGATTTTTGGTGGGGGGAATCGAGACGCTCCGGGCTTTGCCCTTCGCGTCACGATTCCCCCAACTAAAATCCAAGATGGCGGATATGAAATTTTCGGATGGCGGTCGGCGGGTAATATGCTTGGTGACGCTTCGGGCTTCGCTCTACGCGGAGCTCGGCCTTCGGCCTCGCCCTATACGCAGCTCGCCTCGGCCTACGGCCTCGGCTCGCGCGTTCGGCTCGGTCTGCGGTCCTTGCCTCATCTTAAAAATCTAAATTTGTATATGGCGGCCATCTTTAATTAGGGGGGGACGCTCCGGGCTTCGGCCTCATCCTATACGCGGCTCGACTCGGCCTTCGGCCTCGCCTCGCGCGTTCGGCTCGGTCTTCAACCTCGCCTCACCTTTAGAATCTAAACTTGTATGGCGGCCATCTTGGATTTGGAGGGGGGGGACGCTCCGGGCTACGCCCTACGCGGAGCTCGGCCTTCGGCCTCGCTTTTTATGCAGCTCGCCTCGGCCTACGGCCTCGCCTCGCAGCGTGGCGTCGTGGTTCGGCTCGGCCTGCGGCCTCGCCTCACCACTCCTTGTATGGCGGCCATCTTGGAAAATGGTGGAATCGAAAAAGTGACCCGATATTCGGAATCATCGACCCCCAAACCCCCCAGATACCGATTTTCGTCCGGATCGGAGCAACTCCATTTTATTATTATTATTATGATTATATTATTATGATTATATTATTATGATTATATTATTATGATTATATTATTATTATTATATTATTATTATTATTATTGTTGCACGCACACAAACACCGTGTCGAAGACTGCCGAACTGAAACGACGTTAGACGATGCACGGCCTTCAAGCCACACCTCCGTGCCCGTCGGAGTGGGGAGCGTTAGGTTTTTTTCGTTACGGAATTTCTGGATTCGGTCCCCGCGCTCAAAGCCCGCGATAGAATCTATGCAATAGCTTAAAAATTTTTGATGTCGTGGCGTGTGGTGGGCGTTTTTGACGAAAACTCTTGGCGCTAAAAGGGTTAAAGTACAATTCCTTCCATTCTGGACTGTAAAAGTCAGAAAGTGGGGGGTTTGTTGTATTGTGGGCGATAAGCTGACAACCTCTCACCACTTACATCATATTTTGTCTTATAACCCTCTGAATTTATGTCAAAAGTGGCATCGAGTGGTTATAAAACCACGGATGCTCTGCCTACTCCAACAGGAGTTATATTCGTGAGCGTATGTATAATATAAAAGTCGGAGACGGAAAGCTACTGAAACTTGAAAACAAACTAATCATTTTCTTTCAATAATAAATCATTACATCATAAATCAACAAGAATAAATAACGCGAACAAATTAAAACACATTGCAGTTTCCTACAAAGAGATAACATTGAATGTGCTTCTTTGTTTTATCGTACTTTTACAAAACAATAAAGTTCTTTTCAAGTAGGTAATTAAAAGTCCGTTGGCATTGCAATTTCTACTTAATTGTCAGGCTGATAAGGAACTAATTGGTTACGTATAAACTGTAATAAAAACGAATGTAAGTTGAGATATAACTGAATTTATTTGTGTTCCAAATTATTTGAAATCTTGTCCTTTTAACATAAAAAACTCACTGGGAAAGTATAAACCCCGACAATATTTAAAACGGTTAAACAAAAACAAATTTTAATCAAATGTAGCCAAGAATCATCTCGATTAGGTCAGCTTTCAAACAAGAAAAACTGCATCGAAATCAGTCCATTCGTGTAGGAGCTACGATGACAGACAGACAAACGGAGGTTAAAAAAATGAAATAAAAATCTTTGAAAACAATCATTTATAACTTTCTAACTACCTAATATTGAAATAGTTTAAACATGAGCACTGCAATGAGGAAAAAGGCCTGGGCTCAAGGTCAAGTTTTTTTTAGTTTTTTTATTATAATATGGGTTAACTCTTGACCTCAATCTTGACCACAAAGGTCAAAGATGAAGTCGACGATTGAGCGAGTTAACCCAGAAAATGCCTATAAAGGCACTGGTACTCCCACGCACCGACGGAACACAGCAAGCTGTTTGGCGTCGGACTTCGGTAGGAGGGTGGTCGCGAACCAGACGGCCAGACACAGAGCCTACCACACCGCATGAGACCATAGGACGACACCTCAGATTCAGGAAAAAAATGAAGTGTCGTTGCCTGGGATGAATAAGTAGGAGGCAGGTCTCATTTGTTTCCTTAGTCGCCTCTTACGACACCCACGGAAAGAGATGGGGTGGTGTTATTCTCAACCGATCACCACAGTGGTAAATAAACACAACCTATACCCACTTAAAGGCCCACGCTAAAGTTTTTCCTTGCGCCGTGGGTCCCTTGACTTTTTATAAAAAACATTTGTAGCACTCACGATTGGATTACGAAACGAGAGTATGACTCTCGCGAAGCAAGTCTCGAAGAAAGTCTCGCTCTCATGTTGACGCCGCTATATCCGCTAAATAATGGTTTCGTGAAGATCCCACGCGTATGAAGTCACAAGGGTTCGCTAATTATTTATATCTTCACATGCCTTGCATGTGCTAACACATGTGCAAGCATATGAAACGTTTGCCATTTCCTTAGATATGTTTTGAACCCAATAATATTTATTGATTTTTAGGGTTCCGTACCTAAAAAGGAAAAAACGGAACCCTTATAGGATCACTTTGTTGTCCGTCTGTCCGTCCGTCCGTCCGTCTGTCAAGACCCTTTTTCTCAGGAACGCGTGGAGGTATGAAGCTGAAATTTATATCAATTACTCAAGTCTACTGTCCCTTGAAGCTGTGAAAAAATCAAACTTCTAAGCCAACGCAATCAAAAGATACAGCCGTTTATGCCGCAAATTTCCGCAAATTTTCGACACTCGCAAAGGAATCAAAACCTACAGGGTACTTCCCGTGAACACAGAATCTTGAAATTTGGTACGAAGCAACGTCTTATAGCACAGATAAAGGAAAAATTGCGAAAACCATAAATTTTTAATTACATCATATCATAAAAATATTTTTAATATTTTTAAACTTACTACCCCTTTCCTCATGAACGCGTTGAGGTATTAAATTGAAATTCATATCAAATACTCAGGTCTACAATACCTTTAAGCTAGGTTTGTACGGAACCCTCGGTGCGCGAGTCCGACTCGCACTTGGCCGGTTTTTTTCAATAGAATGGAATAGAATAGAAAAATCTTTATTTTAAAGGACATTCAGGATGTCACTTAAAACAAGTCAAGATTACAATGAATACATACAAACATACATTAAACGATTTAAATACATACATACGCATTCGTTCTTTTGACCCTACTGACTCTACGCCTATTCGCAAAGGTGCAGTCTTCCTCAGAGAAGAACAGGCAAGAAACTCTGAGGTTGCTCTTTTAAATCGCATTACAAATTTTCTTATTTACTAATTTTAACTAAATCTGAAATAACTCTAGAGCTGAGCAGTTCATTCCCATGGCTGCCTGTCTGATAGATAATCAGAAATTTTGTAATAGCCCTTTTTGCAAAGTATAATTTCTCTAATATCACAGTAATGTAATTGGCAAATTTATACCTCGTTACGATTGATCAAAGTCGAAACAGATTGACACTAAACAGTTCAAATTAATTTGCCACGAATTGACTTTTGTCCAGGGCAGCTATTCCACTAATCAATGGCGTCTCAATGGCGTGGCGGTGGAATGATAATAGTGACCACTTCATCAGTTCATGTGCCGAAATTTAGAACTAATCTAAACTTCATACATTTGATGGCAGTTACCTCGACTGGCAGCACCACCGAAAACTGAATATTAGATAGATAGATAGATAGATAGATAGATAAAATCTTTATCTATACACAGTTAAATGGACAAACTAATAACAACAAAACAAAACTAAATACAACTTATAACTAATAATTAAGACAAAACAAAGGAACACTGTATATAAAAGGGTGCTGACTCAGCGTGTGCTGCCACTGGACAGCGCTGTTCTTCCGTCAGCACCCGTGAGCGACCGCGCCCGAGCGGTACCAGACATTAGGGAAACAAAATATAATATGAAAAATAACAAATAATTGTGTGTATGTGTGAGTTTGTGTGTGTGTGTGTGTGTGTGTGAGTATGGGTAAGTGTGTCTATGTGCATACTTTCTTATGTGAAAATGAAATAGTGTGTAATGTGTAGTTGTGTTTAATATAAAAGTTGTAATGAAATAGAAATGAATGGCAATTGAATGTATAGTTAATTGATTAGTAGAAAATTAAATGTAATTATTAAGTAGATATTATTAAATTGATTTTTGAAATTGATACATACTAAGTTGTAAACCGTAGTAGCTTCAGATATCAGCCTATCTTGACTCTGGAATATTAAGTTGGAAAGTTTGCAATTTGAGGTTTGGTTGCCTGCTGATCGGGGCGGTTATCATCAAGTGTATGAGGTTTAAGTAGTTTTGAATTTTGCCAACTGAATGGATAATGGATAATAACTCTAAAATTAATAAACTTTTTTTTAAAAACAAGCTTTTCCTCCATATAGGAGCAAAGTATTCGTCAATACAAATCGAACAAGCCCACATTCGATGGAATTGTGGCGTTTTATGGCGGAGTTCCTATGGCCACATTCCAGCTCCAGCATCAGATCAGCTCCCTGTCATCATAATATTGCATTATCAGGAAATCACTTACGGAGTACCTCAGGGTAGTGTCCTAGGCCCCACTCTATTCCTGTTATATATAAATGACCTCTGTAATAAGAACATTAGTAACGCAAAAATATTCACATATGCGGATGACACTGCAATAGTATTTGCTGGCTCTTCGTGGAACGAAGTTAAATCTAAGACAGAGGGAGGTCTGATAGAAGTGGGATGATGGCTGAGTGGTTACCTACTAACACTAAACACTTCCAAATCAAACTATATTTGTTTTGGTATAGACAAGAGAAACCAACCGGACGACGATTTTCATATTAAAATACACAACTGGGACTCTATTATCGCTGGCACGAATTGTAACTGTCCAGTAATTGAAAGGGTGAAAGAAGTTAAATACTTGGGCGTTATGTTAGATCATAGGCTATCTTGGTATTCTCATTTGGAGCATGTCATAAATAGGGTAAGAAAATTGTCTTGGGTCTTTAAGTCATTACGAAATGTTGTACCTAGGAACTCTAATCCACAGGTTCAGGATTGCTCATACAATCTTTTAAATTATATCTATATTTCTCTTGTGCAATCTATTTTAATTTATTGTATAATTGTTTGGGGCGGGTGTGTAAAAACTTATCTTATAGATTTAGAGAGAGCACAGAGAGCTTTAATTAAAATAATGTATTATAAAATAAGATGTTCTCAACTACATCTCTTTATATAGAATGCAATCTTCTTTCAATACGGCAACTATACATTTTAACTTCCGTCTTGAAAAAACACAAATCTATAGAATATAACCGTATATCTAACTCCCGTAGAAGGAAAGACATCGTTGCAATTGTCCCTAAAACTAAAACCTCCTTTGCACAAAGACAATATTATGTGAGATCCTCAATGTTATATAATAGAATTAATAAGGAACTAAATATTTATGATAAATTATACTATGAATCTAAAGTAATTATAACTGAATGGCTTAAAACTAAAAGCTATAACCTATAAAAACTAAAAACCAGAGGCTTTTCTAGTAATAATAACATAAAACATTATATACAAAATGTTCGTAACTCACACACACACATACTCACTCCTACACACACACACATTCACATACACACACACGCATAGACACTCACACACACAAGAATTTATGTTTTTTATGTTTTTTACTTTCTATTTTTACTTTTTGCTTTTTTGTTTTACTAATATTGTATCTGACGTGTTTTTTATGGAAGAGCGGAGTCTTCTGACACAGGCGTACACGCTTAAAAGAAGACTCCAATCAACATTGTTCATGTACGTGTATTTCAAAAATAAAGAATTTTGTAATTTTGTAATTTGTAATGCATATGTATGCCAAATTTCAGCTCAATCGGAAAACGGGAAGTGGATCAAATTTACCTTGCAAGATTTGTCCCACACATACTAACAGGTAAAAAAAAAGCTTGTAAAATGGTCACTATTGTTATTCAACCGGCATTAAGACGCCGTTGTTTAGTGGAATAAATGCCCAAATGGACACTAAACAGTTCAAATTAATCTGCCACGATTTGACCTGCCAATGGTCAAGTGCACCATTTGACATATACTCGTCAAGGCTGTTGGTTAACGGTTAGGTTTTTTGAATCTTTCATTTATTGCTTTTATTATTTATTGTTTTTCTCTAAGAATTATGAATTATGGAGAATTTGACTGTAATAAACAGTACATTATTTTAAAGTTAATGTAATCAACTTGAAAGAAATATTTGTTTAACACAAGATAAACATAGAAATTACAGAAAAATTCGAAAGGGTAGGTCACACAACATTTCACCATGTTAGGACAGCCTGTCTTTCAAAAAAATATTTTTTTTAGACGTGTGGGTTTCTTCACGATATTTTCCTTTAACGCTGAGTAAGTGGTAATTAATGAAAAATCCATACATAAATCCAAAAAATGAAATTAATGGTACAGTCCCGACCCACGTTCCTGATTACTAACTAGGTTATCACTGCAAAGTTATTAATTTTTGACAATTATGATTTTCTTCTTGCTTTATCATTTATCCGTCCAGGTGGTGAAATTGAGAACTTTACAAATTTTTGATGACAGCTGCCTTGACTAGTAGCGCCACAACGAAAGTTCGGTTGGCGGTGGCGCTGCAGGTTTGGCCGGAGCTAGCAGTTTCGATCGTTGTTAATTTTCCGACCTGAACGGATAAAATGGTCACTATTATCATTTTACACATTGAGACGGCATTGATTATAGCGGAAGCGCTCGTAGCCCAGTGAGGCTAAGCAACGTACAAAGAGACAAGGAACCTGATGGGTGACCAAAGCGGTAATTTATCACGAGCGTTTCCATATTTCGGAGGGCATGTTAAGCAGTCGGTCTCGGCTATTTTCGATTGACTACAGTCGTTAAAACCAAGTCAGAGCTCAGTACGGTTTGAAAACTCTGACACCAGGGTTGGCCAAGTTCGCCAAACACTTGACTATACCTACAATATATAAGAAGAAAATAGCGGAATAGCCTCCTCGAGTACCCAGTCCCCAATCCATGCGAGAGAAACATTAAATGCAATTTGCATCTACTTACGTGATTTTCTGATGAAACTATCGCACTTATTACAATATTCAGAACTATTTATAAACTGCCTTACTATTATCGTGATGGCTTTCTTTCCGCATTCAATTTCTCATTCTGTTAAATAATAATAAAACGCCTAAAAGAGCACTACCTTTCCATTGCCCATCCATAGTATTTATTTTTTATATATGTATTATTTGTATTTGTTTATACGAGTATATATATATATGTATTTATTATATCTTTAGTACTAGGTTTATAAAATTTTATATATATTTAGCTTGAGTAATATTTAGTATTTAAGTAATAATTAGCATTCAATTTGTTCAGTACATCTATTTTTCTCCTATAGTACACGTCTGTCTTCCTTTCTTCTTGCTCTATCCTATCAACAGGTCTGTTGGTAGAAATTTCTTTTTTAAAATAAGCGGAACCTTTTTGTATGTACTGTCTTAAGTCTGTAATTTATGTCCTGTGTGTACAATAAACGTTATTATTAATAATAATTATAGACGCTACACATTCAAAGGCCCACACTTAAGTTTTCCCTTGTGTCGGGGGTCCCCTGGAACATATACAAAGACAGACACGAACACCCATGACCCGAGAACAAACATCTGCTTTTTACACAAATATGACGAGCCAGCGCAACTGCTACTCGACCAAACTGTGGCCATCAACGATATTCTGTTTTAGAAAAAAAAATGAGTATTTCATTCATTGAGAAAAGTCGTTCAGTTTCATTGGGAGAATAACCCGCTTATGTATCAATAGCATTCTGCTCGGGACTTCGTTCCCGAGTGAATCTGAGAAAATTATGTAGCCTATGTTACTCAAGGATAATGTAGCATCCTAATGGTGAAAGAATTTTTGAAATCGGTCCAGTAGTTTTTAAGTTAATTCGTTACATACAAAAATACAAATCTTTCCTCTTTATACTATTAGTGTAGATCAAGTATTAAGTATAGATTAATGTAAGTTTTTTAAAGTGGGTTTAAAACTATAGTTAAGTATACCCCACAACTCATTCGCTTACTCGTGAACTAGATCACATTACAAAGGCCAGTGCTAATAATAAATATGCTAATATTTTATAGTTGCGCTTGCGCATAAGATGCGGTATTTATTGCAGTTCATTAACAATGCTTACACAAGCATAACATCTGGCAATCATTGATTGAGGTTGATAAGGTTGTCATATGCGATAATTAAATGCTGCGAGGGAAGAAGAATGAATGGAGGAAGGAATTCACACGGGGATATGAATTTGGAGGATGCCAACACTTCTCAGACATTCTGTAGAAGCCAGTAGATCAACACTATAAATTGCAACTAGATTCCTGCGCGACTTGTCAAGTTGACATCTTTGGGAACAATTTCACGTGCTTGTGAGGGATTAAAGGCCCGTAATAACGTGATCAATATACACATCAACTCGGTCTAGGGATATTGCACGATTTTTCATACAAAAGAGGCCTGTTTGGGAATCTATAAAAGCTGAATTTTCAATTCTAGTCAATAAATTTATTTTAATTGAAATTTGTCAAAACGTGACGTAAATAAAAAATTAAATTGCGTAAATTTGAGCATTTTCATACAAAAAGCAGCCAGAAAGTGCATTTTCGTTTTTGTTTCACGTTTTCACAAATTTCAAGTAAAACCAAATTAAATGACTAGAATTGAAAATTCAGCTTTAGCACTTGCTCGTATGAAAATAATAGTCCTCCATGTATCTCGAGTATGCTATAATAGCATCTCAAACAGACCTCTGTTGTATGAAAAATCGTGCAATATCCCTAGACAGTGTTGATGTGTGTATATTATAAATGCGAAAGTTTGTGAGGATATATGGATGATTGTTACTCTTTCGCGCTCAAACTGCTGAACCAATTTTGATAAAATTTGGTATAGAGGTAGCTGACAGCCTGGATTACCATATAGGCAAGATAATTTTCCCAAATCCCACGGGAACAAAGTCCCGGGCGGAAAGCTAGTAAAAAATAAATGTGAATGAATGTATTCATTTTTAACTAGCTGCTCGCCCGGGTCTTCGTTCCCGTAGGAATTTCGGGAATGAATTATACATATGTACAAACCTTCCTCTTTAATCCCTTCGTCGTCGATTGATTCCAGAGGAACCTTTGCGAATAGACGTAGAGTCAATAGGGTCAAAATAAAAAATATGTATGTATGTATTTAAATCCTTTAATGTATGTTTGTGTGTATTTAATGTAATTTTGACTTATTTTAAGTAAAATCCTGAATGTTCTATGAAATAAAGATATTTTGATGATTTGATTGGTGAAAACCGTATGAAGATCCGTTCAGTAGTTTTTGAGTTTATCGTGTTCAGACAGACAGACAGAAGCGGCGGGAGACTTTGTTTTATAATTATAATACAGCAAGTATAAGTATGATAATAACTCTCAAATTGCATGTCAAATGTGGCATACTGATTCTAGATCCGGATGTGCCTATCCTTACAGGGATTATAGGCGTGAATGTAGACGCATGGATGGAAAATTCGTTATTTTTTTTGCTGTGAGTGCTAATTGCTACGTTCACGGTTGACTGATTGCATCTTAATTATTTTAGTTTCATTTATTTTATTGCATGGTAAATCGCGGAACTGAAACCTTGAACTCTCAACCTTGTGTAATAGCCTTCGATTAAATAACACAGCATTGTTACTTTAAATCAGTGGTTCTTAACCAGTGGTCCGCGGACCACCGGTGATCCCTGGAAGAACCTGAGGTGGTCCCTGGAAGTACCTGAGGTGTTCTGCGAAGCTTTCCCAAAAATGTGAAACGCTTCTTCTTATCGTGTAGGTATACAGTTTGAAAAATAACCTCCTAGCTTTATTGAAAATCCTGAACCAGTATCACTTACTGAACACTTCTCTTTTTTTTTTGGGGGGGGGGGGATTTTTTTTTCAACGTAGACACTACTCGAGTGCACCTCCCGAGCGCTACCCGCACCCCTCGCGTGCCTGGTGTAGGAGTAATGTCTACGTTTAGGCAAAAAATGAACTATTCCCATTGAAAAAATATCTTAATTTTTTTTTTTATAAATGTGTTTTTTGAGTGATACTGGTTCAGGATTTTGAATATAGCTAGGAGGTTCTTTTTCACCTAGTATAGTCAAGCATGTGGCGAACTTGGCTAACTCTGATGAGTCGACACAAGCACTGAAATCGGCCGAATGCCAGATGTGTTTGACTTTAGCTAGCCCAGAATTAACTTGTGTTTGACTTGTAATTCAGAACTAACTCGTAGTGAGTACAGATTAGAGAAATAATAAAGAATATAGCCTAAATGTAAAATTTTCGTCAAATAATTTAAACACTCGATAATAAATAACAAAAGTGGGTATAGTAAGCGTGTTTCATTTAGGTACAGCTATAAAACAACCCTTTAATCAGTTTTACCTTCAAACAGTTGGTGGTCCATAGCAGCTAGTATATTCTAAGTTTTTTTTTCACTCCCAGACCAGCGTGGAAGGACTCGACCAGTAGAAAACAATTCACGTACTCGTCATTTTTAGACCCACATTCATTTTTAGATTTGTCGTGTGACGATCGGTTGAGAATAACACCACACCATTTCTTTGCGTGGGTGTCATAAGAGGCGACTAAGGAAACACAAATGAGACCTGCCTCCTATTAATCCACCCCAGGCCTCCTATTAATCCACACCTCAATTTATTCTGAATCTGAGGTGGCGTTCTATGGTCTCATGCGGTGTGGTAGGTTCTGTAAAGGGCCGTCTGGTTCGCGACCACCCTCCTACCGAAGTCCGACGTCAAAGAGCTTGCTGTGTTCCGTCGGTGCGTGGGTGTTAACTCGCTCCATCGTCGACCTCATCTATGACCTTGGTCAAGATTGAGGGCAAGAGTTAACCCATCTTATCATAAAAAAGACAGATATTTGGTAAAATGTTCCCCCATTACAAGAAGGTTGAGAACCACTGTTTTAAAGTACCACGGCTAACAATGCAACAAGTATTTAGGAACTACGCTTCACTGAACTTTATTGGTCGATACACTATAGCGGCACAATCCCGTACAATATTACATGTTTGTTTTTTTTTGTCACAAGCTGTCGGCGAAGCAATGGGTCCATTTTATGGATTTTGTTTTTTTGGAATTGCTTCGATTCTACTTTTATCATGCAGTAAAATCCTTCGAATACATTTTTCTAGACGTCATTCCGAATCCAATGAGTTATCACATATATTTTTAGGACCATTATCAAGAATTAACACGACTTTGAACTTGTTGACTAGACTATTATTTAAAGACAACATATTCCACGTTTATTTTTTACTAGCCTTCCGTCTGGGACTTCGTACCCGTAGGAATTTAGGAAAATTTGACTTGTAAACCGAAGGTCGTGGGTTCAAATCCTGATGCGGGCATCTACCACTAAATTCGTCTTTTCGGATTTATGTACGGATTTCTAATTATTACTTGCTCAACGGTGAAGGAAAACATCGTGATGAAACCCGCCCGTCCAAAAAAATTTTCGAAAGACGAGCGGTCCACCAACCCGCATTGGGCCAGCGTGATGGACTATGGCCTAAATCCCCTTCGTGTTTCGAAGGGAGGCCCGTGCTGTTTAGGATCCAACTTTGAACTGCTTCGCAATTGGAATGTTTTTTAAAATGGTACCATGATGGCGCTGCTTTTGAACTGCTCGGTTGTCTATGGTCCATTTTAAATGTCTACATAAACTGTCGGTGGTCTGCCTTTGAATCGCAACAGCGCCAAAATTGAATCGCTTAGCCATCATGGTACGAATAAGCATTGCAGACTTGTTTAGGTCCTAAATTGGATCGCGCTAAGCGATCATGGTAAACCTACAGATGTACACACGGCTATACATGTTTAACTTGACATCGTCGCCCTTATCTCGCTTGTAAGCGATAGCTTTTGTTATACTATTGGGTAAACTTAAGTGCTGCTGGTTGTACATTTGTTGTTGATCTGCAAGTCAACTCAATTTAAATAAACTGCAACTGTATGTCAAATTGCGCAAAACCTTGACATTTAATATTTTTAAGACATAAAGAAAATGAGAGGCCTACTATGTCCAACAGTGGACTGACACAAGCTGATGATGATAAGAAAAATGAGCTAAACCGTGTTATTGGTAATTATGAGCCTTCAAAAATACTAATGTAATGTTGTAAATAATAGCTGCAAGCTTGCTGTTGCAGTTCTTTCAGCCGACTACAGCACCCAAATTACGTTTTTATGATGCGTAGATAAGCTTGACGCACTGCATTCAATCGAAGAAAAAAAACTACGGTAATAATATAAGGACACAAACTAGATAAGTAATTTACTGAAAACATGATTCAGCACTTTTGGTTCGATAGAAAAAGCTCACAAAGTCACCTCTAAATACCCAATATTGTGTTTTTTTAAGCTGTAAAAACGATAGTAAAATGCACACAGGAACTTGAATTTGCTATCAAAATGTTCGTGATTGAACACTCTCGATAAGTAGTTAACGCATTTTTCGATTTAAGCTGTTACCTTTCCATAAATCTCATTTTTCTAACTTTCGAACATGTTTTTACGCACGCACGCTTTCATAGTCCGTAAACTTCGTGTATCGACACTGTTCGCACTGCCGGCCCAGGCCTGTTGAGAGACGGAGATGGCACTATTCCTATGTGTGCTGCCTTAATCGGGTGCTGTAGTCGCCTTAACCCGTCTGCTGAATTGGTCTGCTATGTGCTTTTTCGAGATAAAATATTGAGCTATCACGCCAATCGAAGATACATTGACTAACACAAACACACTCGCACATACACACACACACACATTACATACACGCACAAACACATATACAGCCTACCCACACTGGTTTATTTTTTTTTAATTTGTAAGATCCGGGAAGAGCGAAATCTCCCACCACAGGCATATTTACGCTTAAAAGGAGATTCCTGCCATTAGTTAATAGACTTTTTTTTTGTAAAAGAAATAAATATTTTTGTATTTTATTTTTGTAATCGAGATAATGGCAAATTCTACGACCTTTTAAGTCTACGGTACTTCAAACGAATAGAGATTTTTAATTCAACAAGGGACCACGTATATGCCTCTATCTTTAATCCTCTTTATCTCGTTAAGACTAGGGTCAATTGCCTATTACCCGATTTAACCTTCCAATCTATTAATTGACCTCTGATTACTAGGGTCGATTCATTTACTGACTTCTTAACATTGGTTAGGATAAGTGAGAGTATGTTGGATAAGGTCAGGGACAATTTATGGTTTTTGACTATTCCATTGGGATAAAAAGGGGATCTTACGAGTATATAATGTGTGGTAGTGACTAAGAAACCGGAACAAATGGATCCTAAGGAAACAAAAAATTGAGTTTTTATTTTAATTACGAAGTATTTATTTAATGATTAAAATGCAAACTCATTTTCCCGTCGGGGGAAAATGTTTGTCTAAAAAGCAAACGTTTGTTCTCGGATCATGGATGTTCGATTGTTCGTATCTGTCTTTGTTGTGTTCAAAGGGAAAATCTTAGTTTTTGGCCTCTCTGTATATATAGCGTAGCGTTTAATACAAAAATTACCCAATTATTTTGGGCATAGGAAAAAAACAATAACATTGATTTAATTTGATGATGATGACCCATTTGTGAAAAAAAATATGTTTGTTCTCTGATCTAGGTATACTTATTCGTGTTCGTTTCTGTTTGTATCTCAGGGGACCACCGATGCAAGAGAAACCTGTAGAATTAGAAATTATTTATCGAGTTATTTAATTATTAAAATCGGTAAAGAATACATGTAATTGGCAAAAACTTGCATGTGATTTTGAGGGCTTTTTTGTGAAACGTCCTTCATAAGTACGATTTTTTTATTACAAATAGTTTCGCTCTTGACCATAATGTAGCTCAGAGGCAGGGGTGGTCGAGGATATAGCGAGCTCACACAAAAAAAGTCTATTTACAGAGATTCGGGTTTTATGGGCTCGGTATAATGCAACCGCTAGCAGAGAATTCCATTCCTTAACTAAAGATGTAGAAAAGCGCTCAGTGCGAATAGGATACGTTAAAGATCGTCATCATAATCACCATCCTCATACCCTCATCATTTTTTTTATGCCATAAAAAACTAAGTTAAACATACTTGGGGACAATAGAACTTGAAATAACTAGTTTCCGTCATGAAAATTGAGGATGCAACGTAATTACATGTCCCTATTATTCACGCCTAGTGACAAAATTATGATTTGCATAAAGTTTTGTAATCCATGTTGGTCGGCATTTTTATGTACAGAGTACCGCACGTCAGGTTACCATTTGCACTCTGTGCTGTCACAATAAGAACGTTTCTGCAATAAAAACGGTAGCCGATATGTTGGCCTCTGTACGTGTTGTCCTTAAGACGACTACAGCACCTAAATTACGATTTTATGATGCGTAGATAAGCATGACGCACTGCATTGAATCGAAGAAAAAAAATAATATGGTAATATTCAGGACATAAACTAGATAAGTAGTTTGCTGAAAACATGATTCAGCACTTTTGGTTCGATAGAAAAAGCTCACAAAGTCACCTCTAAATACCCAATATTTATTATATCTTATAAGCTATAAAAACCATAGTAAAATGCATACAGGAACTTGAATTTGCTATCAAAATGTTCGTGATTGAACACTCTCGATAAGTAGTTAACGAATTTTTCGATTTAAGCTGTCACCTTTCCATAAATCTCATTTTTCTAACTTTCGAACATGTTTTTACGCACGCACGCTTTCATAGTCCGTAAACTTCGTGTATCGACACTGTTCGCACTGCCGGCCCGGGCCGGCATGCCTGTTGAGAGACGGAGATGGCACTATTCCTATGTGTGCTGCTTTTAATGGGTGCTGTAGTCACCTTAACCTAAATTCAAACCCCTAGCAATTTTGTATTTTACATCGCGTTACTCTAATAGAGACAGAAATTCCAATACCAACTTTGACATTTGTGTTATACTAAATCAAGTCTGATTGTTAAACTAATGAGTCTTTTATTGTAAGGCTGAAAGGACTCAAACTTTTAACAACACTAAAACAGACGAGATGATTGAAAAATAGTAAAAATATTTTAGGAGCTTTGAACCTACCTCTTTCAGACATACTTAACAAAATATACTTATCTTCATAAAATGTTCGGCGCGAATGGGACGTGAACCCACGACCCCAGGGTTAAATCTTCTGGTAATGTAATTGTAACCAACTGAGCTATCGTGCCTTCAAGTCAAGCGGCGACATTTCTCATTCCCTTACTAAGCACATTACGTTGTGCGTGTAGGATAGCGCCATCTGTATCTCGTAAGGTGAACTACAGACTCAAGCCACTAATTCGAAGTAGATTATGACAAGGGCGAAATTTTTAATAATTATTTTTGTACATATCTTTATTTTAAAAACGTCTTGGATATGAAGAATGCTTCGTGATTTCCGGGGCATTTTATTACTTTTATAAGGCTGCCATGAAGGCAATAAGACGCCCCAAGCCTCGTTAAAATCGAGTTTGAAAAAAAAAACATAGAGTAAGCAAAAATACCATGCACAAGTAAAATCATGCTTATGAGTCTTATGCTTATGATATGACTAAAGCTTGAAGAGTTAAAATTGCAAATGATCTTTGTATATTTTTTGTGTATCTGATTGTACTGTGTGCACTGGTGAATATTAAAATATTCACAGTAATAAATTACTTCCTTTTCTATGAAGAATGCGCGTCTTGAGACACGAGTATGTGACAACGTATGAACGGAATAGTAATTAGATCGTGTCGTGTTTTGTTTTAATAGTATTTGTAGGTTTATTATGCCGATGTTTATTTACTCTACGTTACATATATCCATTTATACACTCACGCCAGTAATCCCATACGTGGTAGGCAGAGCATCAGTGGATCAGAACCATTTGATGCCGAGTTAGACATAAATCTTAAGGGTTATTAGATAAGACAGGATGTGTATTGATTGGTGAGAGGTTGTCAGCCTTTCGCCCCCAATACAGCAAAACCCTTACGTCGCTATTACTTACTTGGCAGCTGGTATATTCTAAGTTTTTCTTTCCCTCCCAGTCCAGCATGGAAGGACTCGACCAGTAGGGAACAATTCACG
Source organism: Aproaerema taeniolella (assembly GCA_949987775.1). Lineage (NCBI taxonomy): Eukaryota > Metazoa > Arthropoda > Insecta > Lepidoptera > Gelechiidae > Aproaerema > Aproaerema taeniolella. The sequence continues at coordinate 3,521,734 of OX465260.1, read as the reverse complement.
TACTCGTCATTTTTAGACCCACATTCATTTTTAGATTTGCCGTGTGGTGATCGGTTGAGAATAACACCACCCCATCTCTTTCCGTGGGTGTCGTAAGAGGCGACTAAGGTAACACAAATGAGACCTACCTCCTAGTTATCCATCCCAGGCACCGACACTTCATTTTTTTCTGAATCTGAGGTGTCGTCCTATGGTCTCATGCGGTGTGGTAGGCTCTGTAAAGGGCCCTCTGGTTCGCGACCACCCTCCTACCGAAGACCGATGCCAAACAGCTTGCTGTGTTCCGTCGGTGCGTGGGAGTACCAGTGCCTTTATAGGATTTTTTGGGTTCGTCGACCTCATCTTTGACCTTATGGTCAAGATTGAGGCCAAGAGTTAACCCATCTTATAATAAAACTAGCTGCCCGGCCCCGCGTTGCCGTGGCGCCATCTGTTAGAGATTTACGATTAATGACAACGATCAACATTGATAATCAGTTTATTGTTAATTATAAATTATTAAGGCCATGAATTGAAATAAAAACTATCCTATCTCTCAAGTTGGATCAATCTGCACACGGTGTACAAATTTGATTAAAATCAGTTAAGTAGTTTAGGAGTCCATCGCGGACAAACATCGTGACAGGAGATTTATATATATTAAGATAAAAAAGGGACCCACGACACAAGGAAAAACCTTAGTCCCACACTTAGTTTTGAGGTGTTACGTTTATTAATTTATTTATTTTTTTATTTGCAGGCCATTCACCGAAGCTCCAGCAACATTGTCAACTAAACAACAATGGAAGAAGGCAAGAAAGAAATCAATTTGGACTCCGTATTAGAGAGTCTCGGTCCATACGGCAGATATAATTTGCTGAACTTCGTCCTTTTACTATTCCCAGTGCTTTTGAGCAGTTTCTTCGAGTGTGGATTCATATTTGAAGCGCAGGAGCAATTTTACAGGTAAGAGGAACATATAAATTAAATTGGTTATACTCCAAGCCAGATAGGAAGGCGAAAAGTTGCTATTACGCTACAAAATAGTGGGTACGACTTTTTTTACTCGACAAAAAAGAGGGGTATATAAGTTCGACATGTTTATACAGGGTGTAAAAGACAGCTTAGCAAAAACTGAAACCATGAACTCAGACAATCATTCTGAATGATTTTCTAGTGGAATTTTCCTCCAGAAAATTTTCATTTTTTAACATTTTCTGCTTACATTTTTTATTATTCAATCGAATACACTCCAATTTTCAATAAAAAACAATCATAACAACGTAAAACACGAAAACCAGCAATGCACATCGCACTCCGACAGCAGCGTGGCGCGGGGGGATCGCGCGCGGGGCGCGGTTTCGCGGTACGTTGCGTAGCGTCAAAGTAGGTAAATAATGAAAATTCCTTAACGTGACGTTTCCGGGAAAAAATAATTACTTATAGCTGATGATAGTTATGGGTAGATTCCACCATTTAAGTATTTGCTAAGCTGTCCTTTACATCCTGTATGTGTGTCTATGTGTATCTGTTTCTGTATGTGGCATGGTAGCTCTTAAAAGAATGGCATGGACCGATTCCGATGCGGTTTTATTGTTTGAAAGCTGACGTAATCGAAATTATTCTTAGCTATATTTTAACCCTCCGCATACAAAGTGGGGTGTAATAAACCCCATTCATTTTTTGCCTAAACGTAGACATTACTCCTATACCAGGCACGCGAGGGTTGCGGGTAGCGCTCGGGGGGTGCGCCCGAGTGGTGTCTACGTTTAGGAAAAAAAAATCCCCCCACCCCAAAAAAAAAAATGAAAGCTCTCAGTAGTTGGATTTGCGACGTTGCTACATTGGCAAGTACCTACCTACCATTAGTTTAGTGGTGCGTGCGTATTTTAGGGCTCTAGATGCGTTTTTGTTTAGAGTTGTTGTTATTTGAGCATATACAAAATGCAATTATGGCGAACTAAAGAACTCCTACCTTAAGAGTAAAGTAAAAATTTAAAGATGTATCATCGTTGTTCAATTTGTTTAAATTTAGTCAGTTTAATTACAAACATTAGTAATTATCAATTCTTAGGGTAATTTCAAGTCTAAATTAGTAGTCAGAAGATGGCATTTTCGCTACCCTTTTTTCAACAAACCATTTAATTTACTTCATTTGTTTTATATAGTGCTACTCAGATTCTGTTTCATAGTTATAAGCGATGAAAGTCGGGGGTGAAAAATTTTTTTTTTAATTTTGAAGTTTATACTTTTTGAATATAGCACAATGTCTATCTAATTTAGTAGGATTTTACCGTTCTTATTACCCTGCAAAATCAAATAAAACCTATGCAATAGTGAGTTTTTCCAATTGCTCCATCTCCACATCTCAAACCCATTCTTGTTGACATTTTGCTTATAGTATTGGTAGTCATTGAAAAGTAAGACATTACCACCTTTTCTTTTAATAAATTCAAATTCCATTTCGGACATTATCTTTGCTTTTTACTTTTTGGCCAAACGTGAAGATTGACAATATAAAATATCTTTTTTTGATGTATTTATTAATCATCAAAAAGCCTTAAGTGGCCAGAGATACGCAACAATAAAAAAGTTTTAATTGATATCATCATAGTAGAGAAGGGACAACAGAAATGTCCAGTACTATAGGGATCACGGGCGACAAACGTGAAATACTATCCAAGCGAAGGATATTACGAAGATAGCCACTTTCGGCCTTCCTATTCTGATGCGGAGTTTGCAATGCAGCTCCGTAATTTGAATCATTGGACTTGACTTTGACATTTGATAAAAGCCAAATGATCAAAGCTAAATGCTGTACTCGTAAATAAGTTCTAAAACAGTTGTTAGTTGATATTAATTACAACCATTGCAGCTGGTTATAAAGTAACAAATAAAAAAAAACACAAAATAAGAGCCTACTTGTCAAGTAGCTGTTATTTACCGAGACGTTTTATACGCGCGAATAGTTGGTGTATTGTTGATTACGACCGAATCTTAGCACCGTATGTCAGAACGTCTTTCTTTACAGAAGACAGTGACAGATATTGACTGATATCGGTCGTAAATCGGCGTTGACTTTACGGAATAAATTCTGCCTGTCATCTAAATGTCATACCTAAATAACATGAACTCCCGACCTTTTCGATTCAAACTCGAATATCTCTTAAACGGCTAAACCTATTTTGATAAAACTTAGCTAAGAACCACCGCCAAAAACTTGATTCTAAATATTAAAAAACCGCATCCAAATCAATACGCCCGTTTAAGAGCTACATACATGGCGGTCAAACTTATTACACATGGCAAACCTCTCTTTGTGCGACGGTGATTAAAAAAGGAAATATTCAATTCAATGTGTTTTCAGTGTATAACATTTACACATTTTCCAAACAAAAAATAAATTGAAATAAACTTCGTGGATTTTAATTAAGGTATAAAGTCAATATCTTGTTGATGTTTGTTTGTTAAATATCAATTAATTTCGTATGAGCTGATTATTTGTACGAGATCAAAGAGTCACTGATTGGGTACATCCCTCTGACATAGTACACAGATCACGTACCGTAGACATAGGTGATTTTATATTTTATATATTTCCGCCTGGGACTTCGTTCCCGTGGGGATGAGAGAAAATTATGTACCTTTTATTATTTAGGGATAATATAGAAAACATTTTAGAAATCGGTCCTGCTTTTTAAGTTTATTCGTTACAAACGTTCTACAAAAATACATACTTACCTTTCCTATTTATAATACTGAATGTTGTAGACTACTTGTGAGTCCCCGGCAGAGTAGAATAGGACCACCCTCTTTCTTACCGAGGTGTCGTACAAGGCGCCTAAGGTAAATATGCAAGCAAGTTCATCTGCACACAGAGCAGGAAAACTCTGCAATTATATCCAAACCCTCGCCAACTCGTCTGCTAAGCGCGGTGAGTATGGCATTTACCCCTCATGTTATTGAGGGAGGCCCGTGCCCCAGCAGTGGGGACGTATATGGGCTGATGAAGTGAAGAAGTAGACTACTTTATTGGTAGTCAATAAGAGCGATTCACAAAGCTCATCCCAATAATTCTAAACCTTAACGACTATCCTCAAAGTTGTACCTTTCCATTTTCACAGTTTTATATTACGTTTTAGCATATCCGACATAGGTCGTAAATTTAGCCTAGATGGTCTAGGGGGGTAACTTCCGAGGTAGTCGCAAAATAAAAGGTTGAAGAACACTGGCCTATACAGGGTGTAAAGGACAGCTTAGCAAATACTTAAATGGCGGAATCTACCCATAACTATGATCAGTTACAAGTAATTATTTTTTCCCAGAAATGTCAAGTTCAGGAGTATTCTTTATTTACCTACTTTGGCGCTACCCAATGTAACACGTAAACGCGCCCCGCGCGCGTTCCCCCTGCGCCGCGCTGTTAGCGAAATACGATATACATTGCTGCTTTTCGTGTTTTATGCTGTTATTGTTGTTTTTTAATGCAAAATTGATTGTATTCGAGTAAATAATTTAATTTTGAAGCAGAAAATATTAAAAAGTTGAAAAAAAACTAAAATTTTCCGGAAGAAAATTCCACTGGAAAATCATTTAGAATGATGGTCTGAATTCAGGGTTTCAGTTTTTCCTAAGCTGTCCTTTACACCCTGTATATATTGTTTAAAATTCTTGTAGTTATTCTCACTTCTATTTCGTTTAAAACAAAAATCATGGTAGAACCCGTGATAATATGTTTAAAACTGGTCTATATAATGTTATCTATGTACTGATACTCGCTGATTTGCACGGGGAGTTCAAAGAAGCCTTCATAAGCATCAAGTTTTGAGTCGATGATAATGATAATTAAAATCGACTCGGCGAAATCCTTGGGGCACGAAACGTCTTTCTATAATAAACTCTGAAGCATCTGTATTTGACAGGTTTATATTGGGTGCCTTTAAATAAGCTAGCAAATATTAAGGATGTGGATCAGTTCCCGAAACTGAATTTTTTTCCCAAAGAACATTAGGTTATAATATGAATAAAAAAATCATCTCTCCATACAACTTGTGCTTTCCATTTTCACAGTTTTATATTACGTTTTAGCATATCCGACATAGGTCGTAGATTTAGCCTAGATGGTCTAGGGGGGTAACTTCCGAGGTAGTTGCAAAATAAAAGGTTGAAGAACACTGGCCTATACAGGGTGTAAAGGACAGCTTAGCAAATACTTAAATGGCGGAATCTACCCATAACTATGATCAGTTACTAGTAATTATGTTTTCCCTGAAATGTCAAGTTCAGGAGTATTCGTTATTTACCTACTTTGGCGATACCCAATGTAACACGTAAACGCGCCCCGCGCGCGTTCCCCCTGCGCCGCGCTGCTAGCGAAATACGATATACATTGCTGGTTTTCGTGTTTTATGCTGTTATTGTTGTTTTTTAATGCAAAATGGATTGTATTCCAGTAAATAATTAAATTTTGAAGCAGAAAATATTAAAAAGTTGAAAAAAAAACTAAAATTTTCCGGAAGAAAATTCCACTGGAAAATCATTTAGAATGATGGTCTGAACTCAGGGTTTCAGTTTTTCCTAAGCTGTCCTTTACACCCTGTATATATTGTTTAAAATTCTTGTAGTGGAAATCAGCGCCGAAATATCGGATACTCATTTAAAACAAACATCTTGGTAGAACCCGTGATAATATGTTTAAAACTGGTCTATATAATGTTATCTATGTACTGATACTCGCTGATTTGCACGGGGAGTTCAAAGAAGTCTTCATAAGCATCAAGTTTTGAGTCAATGATAATGATAATTAAAATCGACTCGGCGAAATCCTTGGGGCACGAAATGTCTTTCCGTAATAAACTCTGAAGCATCTGTATTTGACAGGTTTATATTGGGTGCCTTTAAATAAGCTAGCAAATATGAAGGATGTAGATCAGTTCCCGAAATTGAACTTTTTTTTTAATAAGATGGGTTAACTCTTGACCTCAATCTTGACCATAAGGTCAAAGATGAGGTCGACGATGGAGCGAGTTAACCCATAAAATGCCTATAAAGGCACTGGTTCTCCCACGCACCGACGGAACACAGCAAGCTGTTTGGCGTCGGACTTCGGTAGGAGGGTGGTCGCGAACCAGACGGCCTTTCACAGAGCCTACCACACCGCATGAGACCATAGGACGACACCTCAGATTCAGAAAAAAATTAAGTGTCGTTGCCTGGGATGGATAACTAGGAGGCAGGTCTCATTTGTGTTTCCTTAGTCACCTCTTACGACACCCATGGAAAGAGATGGGGTGGTGTTATTCTCAACCGATCACCACACGGTTTTTTCCCAAAGAACATTAGGTTGTAATATGAATAAAAAAATCATCTCTCCATACAACTTGTGCGCGATCAGGAGCTATAGGTATTCTTGAAACAACAGAATTCCAATTCGCATACGAATTGACAAGATTTGTATGAGATTCTCATGCGAATCTTGTCAATTCGTATGCGAATTGGAATTCTATCGTTTCAAAAATACGTCTCCAGTCCGGCTATTCCACCAACCAATGGCGTCTTAATTGCGATGGAATGATAATTGAGACAGATTATCCATTCAGGTAGCGAAATTTGGCTATCTAAGCCTCATAGATTTAATGACAGCTACCTTGACTGGCAGCGCCACCACCAAACGAAAATTAAGTTGCTAGGTAATTTTTTTTTTCTAATTAACCAAAAATGTGGGAAAGAGTACTGCTAATATGTACTATTAAAATATAAATACGTGCTAGCCTGGCCCCACGGCCCATTTTCAGCTACCAGGTTCTGAAGGTACTTCCAAATAATACTCACTTGTCTTGAAGTCTGGGTGCTATAAAAATATTGTTATAGTTCCCTGAACATCGTATAAAAAATCACTTGTAAGTACGTTACTGATTGGGGCGGTTGTCATCAAATGTATGAGGCGATAGTTTTGAATTTTGCCAAGTGAACGGATAAAATGATCACCATTGCCATTCATCCCCTTATTAAGACGCCATTAAATTGAACCTTTTTCTTAGGCTTGAATCCTATCCTTACTAATATTACAAGAGCGAAAGTTTGTAGGTATGTATGGCTGTATGGTTGTCTGTTACTCTTTCACGCTCAAATGGCTGGACCAATTTTGATAAAATTTGGTATGGAGGTAGCTGTCACCTTGAATTAACACATATGCTACACAATTTTCCCAAATTCGCACGGGAACGAAGTTTGAATATTTGTCTGTTTACAGGTGTGAAATCTACGGCTGCGAGCACAGATTCAACGACACCTCCTGGCTCGAGTACGCCATCCCAAAAGACATTGAAAGGAACCAACTTTCATCCTGTGAAAGATACGCCAGGATAGATGAGACCAGTCTCCAGTGTAGTCCTGAAGCATTCAACAGGAGTAAGATCGTTCCGTGCCAAAGCTACGTTTATGAAGATGGAAATTCTTTTGTTAAAGAGGTTGGTATATGTTTATTTTTAACCCCTGACAAAGAAAGAGGGGTGTTATAAGTTTGACGTGTGTATCTGTATGTCTGTGTATCGGTTTGTAGCATCGTAGCTCCTAAACGAATGGACTTTTTTTATATTATAAGATGGGTTAACTCTTGACCTCAATCTTCACCATAAGTGCAAAGATGAGGTCGACGATGGAGCGAGTTAACCCAGAAAATGCCTATAAAGGCACTGGTACTCCCACGCACTGACGGAACACAGCAAGCTGTTTGGCGTCGGACTTCGGTAGGAGGGTGGTCGCGAACCAAACTGCCCTTTACAGAGCCTACCACACCGCATGAGACCATTGGACGACACCTCAGATTCAGAAAAAATTAAGTGTCGTCTCCTGGGATGGATTCCCAGGAGGCAGGTCTCATTTGTGTTTCCTTAGTCGCCTCTTACGACACCCACGGAAAGAGATGGAGTGGTGTTATTCTCAACCGATCACCACACGGCCTATTTCAATGCAGTTTTTTATGTTTGAAAGCTGACCTAATTTAGATGATTCTTAGCTGTATTTAATCAAAATTGGTTCAGCCTTTTAAAAGTTATAATCAATCGAATGTCATGGGCAATACAATTTTTAGAGTTATTTTAAGCTTACTTACGAATCTACGTTCTAATACTTGCCCTATAGTATTTTTTTAAAACAAAAGGCTATAGATATGGATAAATTGATCTCACAATTTCTTGATCAGCCCATATACGTCCCCACTGCTGGGGCACGGGCCTCCCTCAATAACATGAGGGGTAAATGCCATACTCACCACGCTTGGCAGACGGGTTAGCGAGGGTTTTGATATAATTGCAGAGTTTTCCTTCTCTGTGTGCAGATGAACTTGCTTGCATATTTACCTTAGTCGCCTTGTACGACACCTCGGTAAGAAAGAGGGTGGTCCTATTCTACTCTGCCGGGGACTCACACGGCTATCTCACAATTTGTATGGTATGAATTGAGATGTTGTTCCAGCTGCTTGGTTTTTTAATTATGTTCCTAAATGAACTAATTTTGTATTCTTCAATGTTTTGGCGAGGCTACAATTAAAGATTAGTGTTTGGACCGTTCAGTGAAACTATACTTCTTTTCTTTCAGTTCAACTTAGGTTGCCAAGAATGGAAGCGGGCCTTGGTCGGAACAGTTCATAACTCAGGAATGTTCGTGACCATGTTGTTTACTGGAGCCATATCTGACAGATTTGGTCGCAAAATAGCCATCGGTGTGTCTTCGCTAGCCAGTTTTGTCTTCGGAATGGCTAGAGCATTCGTGCCTGATTACTTCACGTATCTGGCCATGCATTTCTTGGAGGCAGGATTGGGAGGTGGACTCTATCCTTCTGCTTATGTTTTGGGTAAGTTTTGCATTTTCTTCTTCTTATTTTTATCGTGTACATAGATATAGTCAAGTGTGTGGCGAACTTTGCTAACCCTGGTATCAGAGTTTTCAAACCGCCAAATGGCCACTGACTTGGTTGTAACGACTGTAGTTAATCGAAAACAGCCGGGAATGTGCACGGAAACGCTCGTGAGAAATTGCCACTTTGGTCACCCATCAGATTCCCGGCCTCTGTGTACGTTGCTTAACCTCACTGATTGGCAGAGATCAGCGAGTTTTTCATTTTGAATACTTCAATAAGTACCTCGATGAGCCACGATATTGTTTACAATAAATTTTATTTTACTCGTAATACAATGTGACCGAGTCAATAGGAGCGATTAACATACCGTAGACTCCTGTAACTTCGCCTTTCGTAGGTTACTTCGCCTAAAATATTCAAATGCACATATTTTCTTTCTTATAATGGTAGCACTGTATTGTGTTCATTGGTTAGAATACAAATTTAGTAATGGTAACACTACAACTTCATTTGTTGGAATCAGAGCGGCCATTTTGACAGTGTCACTCAAAACGTCAAGCAGGGTGTACGTCGATTTTGCGCGGGTGCCACAAAATCTTTATCTCACGGAAAACTGGTAAAAGGTAAGGTTCTGATGTCTTTACAGTACGTGACAAATATAGTGTGCTTTCCAGTGCGCTATAAGTGATTCAGTTATCTTTGATTTTGAATTAAATATTCAAGCAGGCAATATTAGGACGTGTTTTGCAAACCGTCACCTACCATACTTCGCCTACACTTAGGGCTGCCACTTAACGAAAAAATATTAATTACCTACTTAATAGATTTTAATGTTTTTTTTATTTATTTTTTTATTAATAAATGTGATCAACTGTATTTTTAATTGAATGTCTTATTATATTACTATCTCAGTAATATCATAAAGGGCCAAGTTTATCTGTCTGTCTGTCTGTCTGTTATCTCTTCACGCCTAAATGGCTGAACGGATTTGGATGAAATTTTGCATATAGGTAGATTGGCCCGGAGATGGATTTTAAATAATTTAAATAGTTTTCTAGGTGTTATCTGTGAAGGCTGATTTATTGAATAAATACGATAATTTGAAAATATAGATTTTTTAATAGAAATACCTATTCAACATACCGTGAGTAGAATATATAAGGTACTCTCAAAATATCTGCAGGCGTTTTAACCATGAATATAAACATAACAAGCTTTGTATGGAAAATTTCGTTACCTAACCTAGTGATTCAGAAACATGGTCTTAACTCGTGGTTTATGGCGGCTGAAAATATTTTGATAACACTTTGTACCCTATCCCTAATCCTTAATTATTTATCATTCGAATTGAAAAGTGACAACCCTACTGGTTGTTCCTACTTTCTCAAAATCACGGCCTAACTTCGCCTACGTTACAAAAAAATAATAATTAAGCTTTTAGGTCTTTGCAAATAGCTCCGAGTGTCTTTAAATAAGCATCGAACAGTAAATAATATATATGACTTATTTTTGAGCATAACATTAAGAAATACAAAGGTCAGGCGAAGTTAAGTTTTGTGCCCTTTCTTCGCCCAAAATTTTTAAACGCCATTTTTGTTGCATGTATGCTGTAGAAGCGAAATATTACTCGCACACATAAAAAGCATTCATCTCATTGGTCGGTATGCAGCGGTGTTTGGTGTTCCAAACGAATATGTTAAGCGGGAAAATTCAAAAATGTGTGAATATCATGCGAAAATTAGGCGAAGTTACAGGAGTCTACGGTACTTTTCACTTTCACTCTTATCGACTACCCTTAAAGTGGCCCCTTTTACCAGACACAGTCACAAATGTTTAGTGTTCGTATATCTCTGAACAAAATTATCAGGTCAGGTTATGACAATTTTTATATCTATGACGAGCATTTTAATGTGATAAAATATAATTTATTTTGAATATTGTTTATTTTTGTAATGATTATTTAAAATAACTCTATATTTTGACATTTTCCTCCTGACATGTAATATTTTGTAATTGTTATTATTTTCTGTTATTATTTTCAATAACATGACTTTGTATTGTTTATTTTAAATACTTTTAATTATATATTAATTTGTATTTCAATATGATGCAATATGGGTTTGTACCTGAAATAAAGATTTTTTTATTTATTTTATTTATATCTTATCTCACTATGTCATACTACTTAGTCTACCGCCGCGTTTGTCTGTCTGAACGCGATTAACTCAAAAACTACTGAACAGATTTTCTTATGGGTTTCTTCAATAGAGGGAGTGATTCAAGAGGAAGGTTTATCTGTATAATTTATTCCAGAAATTCCCACGGGAACAAAGTCCCGGGCGGGAAGCTAGTAATTTTTTTAATTTTTTTATTATAAGATGGGCTAACTCTTGACCTCAATCTTGACCATAAGGTCAAAGATGAGGTCGACGATGGAGCGAGTTAACCCAGAAAATGCCTATAAAGGCACTGGTACTCCCACGCACCGACGGAACACAGCAAGCTGTTTGGCGTCGGACATCGGCAGAAGGATGGTCGAGAACCAGACGGCCCTTCATAGAGCCTACCACACCGCATGAGACCATAGGACGACACCTCAGATTCAGAAAAAAATGAAGTGTCGTTGCCTAAGATGGATTACTAGTAGGCAGGTCTCATTTGTGTTTCCTTAGTCGCCTCTTACGACACCCACGGAAAGAGATGGACTGGTGTTATTCTCAACCGATCACCACTCGGTCAAAAAGCCATAACCAAGCCATAAACTTAAGTTTCTTATCCTATGCATATTTGAATAGCACAAAAATTTACAGGTAAAGCGATTCTTAGTCAATTTGTCTATTCAATTCCTAACAATAGGGTTAGTAGGTTGCCCTTGCATTATAATAACTCCTACCATTCCTTTGCAGCCGTGGAACTAGTCGGCCTTAAGCAACGAGTCATTGTCTCGGCTATGTGCAACATGACCTTCGTCGTCGGCGTCGTCCTAATAGCCCTACTCGCCTGGTTCTTCAACAACTGGAGAACTTACATCATCATCCTTTACACTCCAGCGATCATTGTCGCAGTGTACGTCTGGTTCATGAATGAAAGCGCTCGCTGGCTACTTTCCAAAGGAAGAAGAGAAGAAGCTGTAAGAATTCTTAAAGGCGCAGCCAAAATTAACAAGCTAGACCCACGCAAGCTAGACCTAGACGCACTAGGAGGCCCATTGTTGAAACAAGAGAACCAAACAGGAGACAAACAAACCCAGTTTTCAAAAGCAATCAGATCCAGTATAATCTGGAAAAGACTTCTTATTTGTTCATTCCTGTGGATCACATGTTCCTTCGTCTACTACGGACTGTCTATCAACTCGGTATCCTTAAGTGGGAACAGATATGTCAGCTTCATGTTAGTGGTATTAGTGGAGATACCGGCCTACATCGTAGTGGTTATTGTACTGGACAAGTACGGAAGGAAAAAGACATTAATTGTGTGTTATGTAATGTGTGCTGTCACTAGTTTGCTGTTTGCATTCCTGCCAAGAAGTAAGTAAACATCACAGGGCCATTTACATGCTTCGGTTGTGTTTATTTGTTGACTTGTTGTACTAACCTATTTATTCTTTTAAATTTAACCGCTTCCTTGCATTTATTTACGGCTAATTTGATGATCCAGTATGTAATTCTACTATCTTTACATACCTACCTTTTTAAACCTCGACAAAGTAGAGGGGTGTGATAAGTTTGGCGTGTGTATCTATGTACTGTGTGTCTGTTTGTAGCTCCTTAACGAACCGACCGATTTCGATGCGGTTCTTTTGTTTTAAGCTGACGTAATCGATATGGTACTTAGCTATTTTGTATCAAAATTAGTTCAGCCGTTTAAGAGTTACAAACGATGAATGTCGTGGCTAACACAAAATTTTTAATTTTCAGAATTATTTATTTCTACTAAGGTCTTTTTTATCTATTTCGCTACGTACTAAGCCAGCTATAAACTTGTTTACCTTTTTAATATTTACAGCACGCGTCGATGTAGTGTTACTTACTTGTTATTTGTTACTTTACGCATGTGTAGATAAAACTTATGACTCTGCAAACACCTCACATTGACCTACATTTTTTAATTGTGAAACTTTGTCTACATTACGCACAAAACACTTGTCTACACGTGTTTATGAATTAATCTGATGACTCATCAGACTTCTATTCAAAACGTTTTTCTATTTATAAACTCACTTGTTTAGAAAACATTAATGACAGGAGTTATTTAATATCATTTACAGTCTGGCAAAAAAGAGTATGAATTAGTGGCAACACTGTAGCGTCGTCCCTTTCAAATCAATCTAAGAAAAACGGGACGACACTACAGTGCTGCCACTTTTTCATTCATATTCTTTTTTTGCCAGTCTGTACATGTATCTCATTTGCAATGAAAAAAAACAAGGGATTCTAAAAAGCACGATCTTCATTTAATAATATTGGGCCAAAAATTCTACCCCCAAGTGAATTTTCTGTTGCGCTTAGGAAAATTAATTTTCAATGACTTGTAATCGGAAGGTTGTGGGTTCAAATCCAAGAAAATTCATTTTCGGAAAACGAGCGGTCCACCAACCCGCATTGGGTCAGCGTGGTGGAATATGGCCTTAATCCCCTTCGTGTTTCGAAAGGGAGGCCCATGCCCCTCGGTGGGGACGTATATGGGCTGGTAATCAGCTATTTTAACTTAAAAGTAATTAGGTATTGAAAAATTATCGTTCCAGTATAAGTATCGTTATCATATTTTCACAGTTAACCTTTAACATTCTCTCCTAAAAATAAGGTTAATTAAATCAAACGCTTCACCAAAGTCATACATTCAATCAAGTAAATCAAAGTCAAGTCAATATAGCTTCATTTTATCAAACATTTGGGAACTTACTTAAAATAAATCGGAGTATGAAATTACATTAGTTCTTTTAACTCTACGCCTATTCGCAAAGGTGCTAATGAAAACCTAAGTACCGTACCATGATATCATAGCTGCCCTCATTTTCATCAATTGTGTAGCATCTACGAGAAAATATCCTTCTGTGTATATAATATTATTTTCATCTTCTTCTTATCGTGAAGCAAAGTCAAGTGTGTGGCGAACACATTGGCCTCTGACTTGATTTAAACGCCTATAGTCAATCGACAACAGCCGGGACCGACAGCTAAACGTGCCCCCAAAGCACAGAAATGCTCATGATAAATTACCACTTTGGTCACCCATCAGGTTCCCTGCCTCTGTGTACGTAAGATCAGCGTGCGCTACTGGGCCACGAGTGCTTCATTATTTTCATAAAACCACTCCACTTCTTTTGTAATTGCACAATTCCCTGAAAGCCACATAAGAAAATTTTTCAAAGCAGATTCCGTTTGGTCGCAGTGGACTGGTGGTCGATCGCCCTCTACCTGATCGGGAAATGGAGCGTGACGATGGCATACAGCTCTGTCTACATCTACGTGTCTGAAGTGTTCCCGACGAACATGAGGCAGACCCTCATCAGCGTGTGTTCCACTGCTGGCAGGATCGGATCTTTGCTTGCGCCGCTGACGCCTTTGTTGGTAAGTTTGACTACAGTTTCATCGTTCTCAATAAGTTACCTTAATAGGGATTCAATTCAATTCAATCATTTATTGCAAGTCACAACACAATAGATCTTAAAATATACCTTAAAGATATAATAAGTTTTAGTCTCATGTGACGCCCTGCAAGGGCACAGCAATTCTGGAGAGAGCTTACTTACTTACTACCTTAATTAAATAGGATAAAAAAAATTATAAACTCAAAAATTTTACAATTTTAACTGTATCCAAATTAAATTAAAAAAAAAGTTTTGTCATAGAAATACTAAAAGAACACAATAGTATTCCTCATTTTTAAGCCATTTAATTAATATTTCATAATTATAAAACTTAAATAAATTCAATCTCAAGTCACGTGACATTGAACACATAGGCCCGTACAGAAGGCGACTAAAGTCTTGATCTACACTTAAGTATTTATTGTCTCTTTCTCTCACTATCGAAATGATAAAGACGACTGCTACTTCAGTATAGATCAGAGTCTGAGTCGCGTTCCGTAATACGGGTCATAGAGTCTATTCCCAAACATCAATTGAGCTGTCAAAAGTCTCTAGGTGTTATTGCGAAAAAACTCCGTTGACATCTCAATGGTGTTTGGGAACAAATGATGTTACAATGGTCACGTCGTGACAAGCACTTGCCGTTTTGGTGCGAAATTCAAAAATGTTATTGAAATACATGACTTTTAATGCTTTAGTCACATTAAAAAATATACAGGGCTTTAGGTATCTCACTTTCAACCTCTTAATCAGTCCATGAAACAACATCCCCAAGGAACATAGGTCAAAATGCGAAAAAAAAATGTTGACCTCCCATACAAAATGCGCTACCTATATGCTGATGAAGTTTATATGGGAACTCAAATTTTTTTTCGTATTTTGACCTATGTTCCTTGGGAAAGTTGTTTAGTTTCATGGACTGATTAACCACCCGAGAGGTTGAAAGAGAGATACCTAAAGCCCTGTATATAATAAATATTTGCGGCAATATTAGGCACTAATGCACGATTTAAAATAGTTTTCCAAAATTAATCAACATTCCTATTCGTTGTTTTGAAATTTAGTACCAGTAACGTCATTAAAATTCATACATGTAAGTTCTACATATCCAAATAGGTTCCCGACCATAGGATTTGTTTCCAGACTAGGAGCAACTAAAAAAAAATAGGTTCCTCATATTATTTCTGAGTTTAGAAAAGAGAATCACTCTTTTGTTTGTTCGTAGTCTTCAATTGCATAAAAATAAATGTGTGACTTATTTCTAGTAAAGTTATAATTTTTGTGATCTTATCTTGTACTTAAATATTATGACATGACTAATAGTGTGCTTTACTCTTGGAACGCATTATTTTTCGTAAACAACAAGTTGACAAGTGTTGCATATTATACAAGGTGTTTCAAAAAAAACAAAAAAAAGAAATTCCAAAATTTTATTTTAAAAGTGAAATAGTCGCAACTCTAGTAATCAGTTGCACGGTTTGACATTTACAAAATGAAAGTTTCATATAATTAATATGACATACTTGTCAATTTGTAATAGAGCTGTGCAATAAGCTTAATTTTAATTAATTTTGAATTATTTTTTTTTTGGGTTTTTTTTAAACACTTTGTATGTTTCATTTAACGCGCAGGCAATATTTAACACTCAGAGAGAAATAAACATAAATATTCATATTGGTATTTATCGCAAATTGCCATTAGAGTACCTCTTATATCAGATCCTAATATCAGGTATACATCTTTTTTTTCTCTGTTTCTTCTTCTCCCGCTGCGGCGGGACCATACATAAGATAACGGCTTCACCGCAGCTGTTGCCTTATGTTCTCTGGTCTTTTTCATTTCTTTGTCTTCGCCTTTCTTCTTTGTCTTTTTACTTCATAATACTAGAAATTGCTTCTGCATCATTTATTCCACCTCTCTTCATTGCGCCGCATAAATTCGATCAAGA
The DNA here is from genome assembly GCA_949987775.1 of Aproaerema taeniolella. NCBI lineage: Eukaryota > Metazoa > Arthropoda > Insecta > Lepidoptera > Gelechiidae > Aproaerema > Aproaerema taeniolella. The sequence continues at coordinate 3,505,357 of OX465260.1, read as the reverse complement.
TTTCTGGACACATTTTCATTCCTAGTTTTATTTCCGTCATTACTCTTTATTCTTCCCATCCTTTGCAATGAAAGATTATAAATCTGTACACTAGAACCCGAGAGAACTTGTACCACATGCGCACACAGCATTGTTTGACGATGAAAATGTCACTTAAATTTTTTTAATCGCCTTCAAGATAGAACACGATTAAAAAAAAAACATCGTCAACATACATCCCCAAATTCAATTTAAAGAAGGACATCGTCAACATACATCTCTAAATTTAAATCCAAAAAAGAAAAACGTCCACATACATCTCTAAATTCAAATTAAAGTATAGAATGTTTTTGCTTCCAGTCTCTCTACCACAAATCGATGCCAACGGTGATCTTCGGAGCCATGTGTCTTTTGTCCAGCCTTTTAGTCTTCATGTTGCCTGAGACCAGGAACATGAGGCTTCCAGACACTATCGAAGAAGCGGAGCACCTGTCCAGAATGAAGAGGAAACCAGAAGTTGAGGGTTAAACATGATGTGGTAATTTAAGGTTTATACAATCGGCTTTTCTTCTGCTATGGCTTATTACAAGGAAAAGAGGTTCGTCAACTTAGCCATTTGAGACAGTTTTAAAAACGAAGCCACTTATTTTTTGATTTCCATACCGAATTGCATCAAAGTTGGTTAAGCATCTATCTTTAAATCTATCTTTAGAAACATAAAAAAATTACAAAAATATTTCCGAATTTTAAATTAGTTTAGACAAAGGTGTGTATGAGTACGTTTTTAAACTAGCGTATTCAATACAACTATTAATTTACTGTATCCACAACCTGAGAATTTGTTTGAAAGCAAGAAAAAGTTGCAAGGCAAGTCGGAAATTTAGCTGATTATTTTAATTGTTTATGTTGTAAAATGTAATGCATTGGTTTTAATTTAACAATGTCGATATTTTGGCAATTCAACTTTTACTTGGCATGTGGTAAAATATAATAGATAAAACACGGGTAAAACATTCTTGGTTTGGTACTACACAATTTGACAAAGTTCAGTATCTACGCCAAAAGAAAAAATTGCGCCTGCCTGTTTTATCCCCTTCTAAATAAGAAAAAAAAATGTTTTCATTTCATTACCAAAACACGTTTTTAATTTTCTCTAAGTACCTACATAGAATGTTTGATGTTTGGCACAGATTATGGAAGAAGCCGCCTTTTTTTCAATATTTGTAAATATGCAGTAAGAGATGTACCTAAATACTTAGTAAAGCCACAGAATAAATAATAGTACTAACGTAGTAAAGCAGCAGCTCCTTCCTATCCAAACCTATTACTATTCGTGTTAATTTTGATGCAGCAGAAAATACAGTGACATTATTTTAAAAAGTGCATTTAACATAACGCAAGCGTAACTATTAGTAAGGTACCATCAATGAGGAAAATTATGCTAAATTCGTACATACTGTATGATAATCTATTTTTAAAACTACACACAGTTCTCATATTTAAAAATGCGACATTATTTACAACAATTTATGTGGACATTGGAACGCTACAATGTTATCTTGTAGTGTGATTTATTTTACAACAGTTCGTTTTGGAACGAACAACTTAAGTTATTGTGTTTCAGTAGATTTATTAGGTACTTGAGGTCAGTGTGGTTTATTTAATTGTACTTATTTAGATGCATATCTATTGCAGTAGTATGCCAGTTTTAGAGTTTTGAAATCTACTACACGCTCTACTTAAATATAACGTATTTTCTAATGATACGTACCTTAAGGCGACTACAGCACCTAAATTACGATTTTATGATGCGTAGATAAGCATGACGCACTGCATTGAATCGAAGAAAAAAAATACTACGGTAATATTCAGGACATAAACTAGATAAGTAGTTTGCTGAAAACATGATAGAAAATAATTTTGTTCGATAGAAAAAGCTCACAAAGTAAGGTGACTTATAAATACCAATATTGTGTATCTTTTAAGCTGTAAAAACGATAGTAAAATGCACACAGGAACTTGAATTTGCTATCAAAATGTTCGTGATTGAACATTCTCGATAAGTATCTCGATACGCATTTTTCGAGTTAAGCTGTTGGGTCTCTCTCAAAAAAGTGGCACGGCCTGAATTTTTTTGCACATTTTCAAAAAAGTATGAGAATAACGTATTTGATTATATAAAAAAAATGTATTCCCCCTCTTTAATATAAATATCTAAGAGGGAACAGGTTTTTTAAAGAATTGTGCCTTTGAGAGTACGCAGAAAAAATAGGTGGACAGGTGAATGAGGTATCGTACAGGTTAACTGAGAAACGGGCACAGGTTAATGTGATTATATACTAAGAATTGGCAATAAGATATTTATATACTAAACAGCTCGATAAGGAAGCTTTTTCTGAAAATATTTTACGGGTTTGCATCATTTATTTTATAATGTTTTATGGGTATAAGTATAACAATAATATAGAGGTCAAGTATTATGTAATAAAGAGCATTGTTAACAGTAGGAACCATTTTATTATCTTTATTTTTGTATGTAAAGGAGACTGGGCGGGTGCGTCTCCAGTGTTGTAAAGGTTGTGTTATATGTAACTTTAAAGCATAACAATAGCTTCATTTCATTTGACACCAACAACCAGACTCGGGCAGGGAAGTAACTATAAACCATTTTATCGTAACTGACCACATTTTGATTCTATAATTTTGATCCATTGCCAGTGGCGTGTAAGGTTGTAATATATTTCCTTTTGGAAGGTCATAACAATGATTTTAATTTATTAAATGACACTTAAAACAAGTATCGTACAGGGAATGAAGTATGAACCATTTTAACACTTAAACTTTCGCGATTTGAACACATCATTCAATTATAAACCAAGTCAGAATTCACGTGTATATTATGTTTTACGTTTGATCCCGACATAATAAACATAATATATACGCGAATTCTGGCCCGGTTTATAACCGTTATGAACCGTTTTACCGTAAACTGACTTTTGAACCGATATCAGTCATTGGTGTATAAAGTAGTGACAAATGTCATTTTAAAGGCTTATATTAATATATGTCACCTACAAGCTCATAATTATAATGCCATTTTGATATATGACAGTAACAATGAAACTCGTGCAGGGAATGAACTATGAACCTTTTATCGTATACTGACCGGATTTCGATTCTATTATTTTGATCCGTTGCCAGTGTTGCATGAGGGTGTGACATACGAGTAGGTATCATACCTATAGTTTTATTTTATGGTTTGAAACCATCAATCAGACTCGTGCAGGGAATAAACTATGAACCATTGTATCGTAAACTGACTTTTGACCCAATATCAGTGGTGTATAAGTTCGTGACATATGTCATATGCTGGCAATGATATATGAATAATTTTATCGTATACTGATTCGATATTCATTCTTATACTTTGATTAAACAAAGCCTTCGATACCGTCAGTAGAGAAGGACTCTACATGGCACTTGATTGCATCGGATGCCCACCAAAACTCCTTAGTTTCATAAAATCCTTCCACCAGGACACCGAAGGAGCTCTGGTCGTTAACGGGGACACTTCTGAACCATTCGAAATGCATAGAGGCGTTCGGCAAGGCTGCGTGTTAGCTTCTAAAAGTTGCCTTCGGGGACGATCAACAGGGTATTCATTTGCATACGAGAAAAGATGGAAAATTGTACAATTCTGCCTTACTCAAGTCCAAACGCAATCGTGAGGACTTATTTATTGACGGTCTTCTCTTTGCCGATGACGCAACTTTCGTCGCCGTCACAGCCTACGAGCTTCAGACACTATTGGACAAATTTTTGAAAGCTTGCAAAATGTTTTCCATGAAAATAAATGCCAAAAAGACAGTTGTTATGGTACAAGGCAGTGCAGAAGTGCCGACTATTTCGTTGGACGGCAATTAGACTCGTAGACTCGTAGGGGAGCCTAGAAGAAGTGGACAGTTTTTGCTACCTGGGTTCTGCGGTGGCGAACAATCTCTCGCTCAACGCAGAGATCGACACCCGTATCGGCAAAGCAGCAACTATGTTCGGAAAATTCCATACAAGACTATGGTGTAACAAACATCTCACAACTAAAACCAAGATAATCGTGTATCAGGCATGTATCTTGAGTATACTCTTGTATGGAGCTGAGACATGGACTACCTATGCGAGGCAAGAACGGCGACTCAACAGCTTCCATATGCGCTGTCTTCGTAAAATCCTAGGCATAACTTGGGAAGACAAGGCAAATATGTTGAATTTACAAAACGACGAATGTGTCCCTACAAAAGCATTAAAAGACATCAAAACCAAACCATGCCAGTAACCGGTGACTTCCCCTGTACATATTGCGAGAGACTTTGTCGTTCCCGCATATGACTTTTTAGTCACCAAAAAAAGCGTCTTCAATCGACTGTTTAAATAGTTTGTTAAAGATATTCAAAGGCCTATGATGATGATGATGACTTTGATCCGTTGCCAGTGGTGTATAAGGTTATGACACATGTCATTTGAAGGTCCCATAAATAGTTTTTCAGTTCATTGCCTTCACCAATCACGTTGTTTGTGTAATTGAATAAAAAAAAGCTATTTTTATGAAGTTTAGAATGAAATTCATAACAATCTTATAAACCACTGCTGGCGGATAAAAGTATAATAATAAAAATGTATTCTGTATACGACTGAATCCGATTCATAGTTCATTCTCTGCACAAGTTTCCATATATTTTGTTCGGTTTTCAGTGGTGTATAAGGTTGGGTTATATGTCATTTTGAAGGTCATAAAAATAGCTTCATTTTATGCTATGATACCAAGAACGAAACTTGTGCAGAGAATTAACTATGAATCGGATACAGTCGTATACAGAATGAGAATGAATATCGAATCAGTATACGATAAAATTATTCATATATCATTCCCTGCACGAGTCTCTTTGTTAGTGTCATTTAATAAAATAAAGTTTTTATCATGACCTTTAAAATGACATATGTCACGACCTTATATACTACTGATATCGGGTCAAAAGTCAGTTTACGATATAATGGTTCATAGTTAATTCCCTGCACGAGTCTGATTGATGGTTTCAAACTATAAAATAAAACTATAGGTATGATACCTACTCGTATGTGACACCCTTATGCAACACTGGCAACGGATCAAAATAATAGAATCTAAATCCGGTCAGTATACGATAAAAGGTTCATAGTTACTGTCATATATCAAAATGGCATTATAGTTATGAGCTTGTAGGTGACATAAATTCATTTATGCCTATTATAACCTTTAAAATGACATGTCACTACTTTATACACCACTGACTGATATCGGTTCAAAAGTCAGTTTACGGTCAAATGATTCATAATTCAGTTATAAACAGGGTCACACGCGAATTCTGACTTGGTTTATAATTGAATTATGTGTTCAGATCGCGAAAGTTTAAAGTGTTAAAATGATTCATACTTCATTCCCTGTACGATACTCGTTTTAAGTGTCATTTAATAAAATAAAGTCATTGTTATGACCTTCCAAAAAGAAATATATTATAACTTTACACGCCACTGGCAATGGATCAAAATAATGGAATCAAAATGCGGTCAGTTACGATAAAATGGTTTATAGTTACTTCCCTGCACGAGTCTGGTTGTTGGTGTCAGATTATGAAATGGAGCTATTGGTATGGCCTTTAAAATGACATATAGCACAACCTTTACAACACTGGAAACGCACCCGCCCAGTCTCCTTAATATAAAAAATGAAATAAACTATTATTTTAAGGAAGAAAGTTTTTTATACTGATTAAAAAAGCTTTTAGATTTAATCAAAAAGTTTAGGTATTTGGTTAACATACTCGAAAGTACTAAATAACAAAGAATATCAACAACTTTCATAGTAATCTGACTAGTTTCTCATTCACCTGTCTAGTTTCTCTTTCACCTGTCATAACAAGGCAGGTTAAATAGGTACAGAGTAATGAGAATCAGCCGAAAAATAATTATTATTACTAAACGCTTTGTTGTACTGAGCTGGAGAAACCGTTATCTGAAAATAGGCTAATTGAAGAAGGAATACAACTTACTCACATTAAATAAACGACTCAATTTGAAAAAATGTCTTGCACAGGATAAATATAACATACCTGTTACAAAACCCAGATCCAGACAGATCGTTGCTGATAGCTTGAAAATTTGGCAACAATAGACACGTGTTTCACCTTTGATACGTAGTCAGTGACTTAGTGCTTTGTTACATGGGAGGAAAGTGGTTCAAATTGCAATAGTGTGAGTGGTACGCGTGTGTGTTCACGGCGACAGGTTGATGACAAAATAACGCCGGACAAAGTTTAACTTAAGTTAATTTGGTACTTACTTATCAATATGAGCAATAATTTACAAAACAACAATGTTTAGTTCACTATCTTTCAATTTAAGTGGATAGAACAAAATAAATCACTTTATTAATTCAGTCAAATTGATTTTTAATCGATGTAAGTCGCGTTAGGACACGGCAGGTGGATGGGAAACTGGTGTTACAAACTTTTACTGCTCAAGAAATAGTAACTTTATTGCCATTAAAATAGCTGGCCTCTGTGTAATAAGACTCGATACAACATTTTAATATAACATTTAGTTTAAAAAACTCAAAAATTCATACTTTTCTTATCAAAAACTGTACGGCAGGTTACGGTGCCACTTTTTTGAGAAGGACCCTGTTACCTTTCCATAAATCTCATTTTTCTAACTTTCGAACATGTTTTTACGCACGCACGCTTTCATAGTCCGTAAACTTCGTGTATCGACTCTGTTCGCACTGCTGGCCCAGGCCTGCTAAGAGACGGAGATGGCACTATTCCTATATGTGCTGCCTTTATCGGGTGCTGTAGTCGCCTTTAGATACACAAAATAATAAACAATGCAAACACAATTTCAGATAATAATTTATCCTTGTTTAAATTGCTTGGTGGTTGTCCATTAATCACGTGATGTTTAACATCAACTTTTTAACAAGTATCTTAAATAGTTTTAGAAGATTTTATTTTATTCTGGAATAAATACCCCAGGAAGACACGAGAGATAGCGCATTCAATGACATGAATCCTAAAAATACCTAAATACACGTGATATCCCACTACAGTCACTCCCCCTTGGGTGTTATTTTGTGTTTTTTTATTCTCGGACGGATCTCTAATTTTGGTATACCTATTAGTTATGGTATGGACCAACAAATTAGTCTCTTTTATAAAGGAGACCTGAAATTCTAAATCCAATCATTCAGGGCATTCATTTTTACTTTATAATTGTTTATTTCATTTTACGTTGCCTGACATTTAATATTAAATATTTTAAAAAATCATTTCGGCTGCTTTTAATAATTTATATTTAGGGCGCTTTATAAGTAGCAAGTACCTAATTTTTATTATCTAATTTCTTTTTTTTTAAGAATTTATAAAATTACTTTTTTTTTAATTTCCCATTCCTTTTACAATTTACAACTAGCCAATTATGTTATCTTTATTTTATTTTTAAGGACTTACACATGCCTTTACAGAAAATAACATTTCTCGTAAATCTATGTCAGTTGTTTATATTTACTTAACTCGAATAATGCCAACCAATGTACTTTACAATTATGCACTTAATTTCTACTTAATTTAGGTATCATTAGTTTTACTGTGAGCGTTGTGTGTATTATAATAATGGGTAACTTTAAATTAGGTATAAAACGATTAAAACTGAACAACATTCTCCAAGGAATTTAAAAAACCCAAACATCAGCACAAGGATTCTTCTTATATAAAATATTTAACAACTTTGTTGATTCACCTTACTTAGTAAGTAAGATCCTCTTGAAATGTCCCAAGCAATCTTTGCGTTCCCGTAGCACTTTTGCCTTACCGTACTGTCGAACGAATTATGCTAAGAACCGATTCATAGTACGGGCTTGCACTCAGTACAACAATATCTATGACGAAGTCAACATTTTCGACAACAAAGCATCAAGATTCGCGTCTGCTATTAGAAAGCTCATGAAGTTAAAATGAAACATATTACTTTAATAATATTGTACCCAACCGTGGAAATTTGAAAAATTGTGTAGCCTGTGTCACTCAGGGATAATGTAGCATTCTAATGGTGAAAGAATTTTTCAAATCGGTCCAATATTTCCGCAGCTTATTCAAAGCAAACAGACAAAATAGAGCTTTCCTCTTTAATATTAATATGATATACCCTTAGGATGCTATAAGTCCTGGACTGAGAGTAAAAGTTATTTTTTTTAAATGTTTTATATTATGATTCAACGAAAATGTGATAAATATTCAGTGAAAACTGTTTTTGGCTTACGTGTTACTTAATGTGTATAATTTAAATGTATTATATTATGCTGTAAGTTTTCCTAAATAAATAAATAAATAAATAAATAAGGAGAAATAATCCAGCAGCTCGAGTACGATGGTGATAGCGCGTGCCAATGCGCCGCGGTCCTATGTCAACATTGACAACGCCAGAGGGCGAGCAAGCCTTTGCACGGGCCCTCGCGCAATCAAAGTGAAGTTTAATTATTAATTTTAAATTATTATTCTATTTGGTAACTTGTTTTATTTTCCATTAATTTCTTTCTTTTGACATGTTATTTGTTAATTTTGTTTTGACATTTTATTTTATTTTAATGCTTTTTTTGTGGTTTGACATTTAATTTTACTGTACTTATATTTTTTAATTGTTCACTAATTTTTAATTATTTAGACCCATTATTATTTAGAAATATTTGCATGCCAGGCAGTGGCCGAATATGACAGAACCACATTTTAAAATAGGCCCATCTTTGTACTCATATTCAGCAAATAAATGATTTGATTTGATTTGATTTGATTTTTCAGCGTCAGCCGAGTGGCGCGCCGCGCGTTTGTCGCCATCGCTCGAGCTGCTGCTTATGTAACTTGGGTAAAGTTGTTCAGTTTAGTTTAAAGTCACCCTACATAGTACATTTTAACTACTGTCCTTTAGGTATCAAGTTACAATGGAGGACTTCTCGATAATGTCATTTTATTGTAGTGTTAAAGAAAATCAAAAGTTAAAAAATAAAGTATGTGATTGACACCCATTAGACCTTTTTATAATACTAGAAGCTGGCAATGGTAATTCAAATTTCGAAGTGCCGTGCCGTGCCGTTCGAATTATAAAAAGGCCCAATAGAAAAGTCAGGTGGTCAGTCCATGTCAATCTCTTATATTTTGGAACTGTTAATCTTAGTAACCCGTAATATGTGACTTTGTCTAGACCTCCAAATTGCAGCTAAAAACGTTTTTTCTAACATATACATAGTCACATTAATGTCAAAGTAAGTTTTTAAAACCAAAATGTTGAAATAATGAAATGAGTGTCATGATGAGCAATTCACCTTCTATAAATAAGAGAGCAAGAGTGGCGTAAGTTACTTTTTCAAACCCCTTGTGCTTGCATTTTATAGACACGCTAAATATCTTATATATAAAAATCTCGTGTCACAGTTTTAGTGTTTATACTCCTCTGAAATGGCCTCATATATATATTCACTTAAAAAAAATAACTCTAGAAATAATTCATACGGCACAACAACGTTTGCGGGGTCAGCTAGTATACATATATTTTTTCAATACATCATCATTGAACGATTAAATCGGAATGTGTGTATTCCATTTCTATATAATTTTACTCTTATTGGGCTTTTTTATAATTCGAACGGCACGGCACGGTATGCCAGAATTTGTATTACCATTGCCTTCTATGTTGCCAGCTTCTCTAGTGCATAGGAGGCAATGGTAATACAATTTTGCCGTGCCATTTTCATCTATATCTTCTATATCTACACATATTATAAAGAGGAAAGATTTTATTGTTTGTTTGTTTGTTTACATTGAATAGACTTGGAAACTACTGGACCGATTTGAAAAATTATTTCACCATTAGAATCCTACATTATCCGGGATGGACATAGGGTACATGATTTTCCCGAATTCCCACGGGAACGAAGTCCCGAGCGGAATGCTAATATATTATAAACAGGCCCATTGTCCGGTTGCGAATATGTGACTTACACCACCCTTGCTCACAGTGCCTCAAATAAAGCTGGATTAAAAAAAATTAAATAGTTTGGTTTATAATAACTCAAAACAAGTTTTTAGCTGCAAAATAAATTGGTTTCCATAGAGCAGCTGGTCTGCATATCTAACATAGACGCGTGACATAACTTTGTCGTATGTATCTCGTTCCGCCTTCTCAGTCTTTCGCACAGCGTCAGTACGGAACAGGCAGAACAACGTCAACATGACAAAATGTCACACGTTCATGTTAGCCCAGCTGGAATGGCTATATGTATATTTATTAAGCATTTTCAATAATTCAACCTTTTCGAAACGAGTTTTCGATTTTTCGTCACGAAATTTTGTGAAATTGTAATTTCGTCACGAAATTTTGTGATTTTTTTGAAATATTAGAATGGCCGTTTGCAGTATTTTTATTAGTTTAAGCATGCACATTTAGTAAGAGAAACTTAGTAGAAAGTAAGCTTAGAAGGGACCAATGAGAGTTGAAATCTGAAGAAAATCTTTGGAAAAAATGTTTGTTTTAATAATGTTCAGCATTCTCTAACGGTATTTATTTTGTCTAATATTTAGTACAAACTCATTGTTAAATTACTTTTTTTTACAATAAAGATTTCGAAAGTTTCAAGATATTTTTCGTTTCATTTCATTAAGGGTATTAAACGAAAAGTCATGAAGGGAATAAACTAACTGGGCCCCGATTCCGTAACTTCAGTTGTGTTCACCATTTTATCCGTTCAGGTGGCAAAATAGAGAACTATCCAAATTTCATACATCTAATGACGGCTGCATTGAGTAGTGTCGCCACCGCCAAGTGAATTTTCAGTTGCTAGGTAGTTTGCAACTTTACGTTCAGTTGGCGGTGGCGCTACTGGTCGGGGTAGTTGTTAGCAAGTATAAGAAAAATAAAAATAAAATAAAAATAAACGCTACACACTCAAAGGCCCACACTAAGGTTTTCCCTTGTGTCGTGGGTCCCTTGGAACACACAAAGAAAAACACAAACACCCATGACCCGAGAACAAACATCTGCTTTTTACACAAATGTTTGCCCCGACTGGGGATCGAACCCAGGACCCGCCGATCAAGATGCAGCGTCACTACCACTCGACCAAACCGGCCGGCCGGAAAATAAAATTATTCTCAATTTCGCCACCTGAAAAGATAAAATGGCCTCCATTCCATCGACACACAACTGAAGTTAAAGATTCGGGGCCCAGATCAAAGTCCAGCCCAAACCTTTGAACACTTGACACCTCGATCTTGCATTTCAGTCTCCTTTCGTTTCCCTCAACGGATAGCTGGAAGAAATCGCTCTAAGGGTTAGGTTTTCCTTTGAACATATCTTATTCTATGAGTGCCTTTGTTTGTATGCTGTGAATTTGTCAACATACATGATGCCCCTATAATTTTGAGTTATGTAAATTGATTTATTTTAAAATTTGATTTATTCACTGCAAACGAATATGGGCTGGTAAAAAAGGAGTCCATCACCACAGCTGGGCCACAATCGAAATTTCAATGTTTGACTATGCCAAGAATTTCTCAAAATTTGTCGTATACGATTGGCAAAGAAAACAGAATTTCTCGGGGCCGCGTTTAAAAGTTATCGGGCGTTGTTTGGGGCCCAGCTGCAGTGACGTCACTACAGCTGAGCCACACCTGTATCTCGAAGATGAAACCATGTAGCGGAGATCTGACTACGTAGAAAATTTCTCGTGAATTTCTCGAGACAAACGCCAAAATAAGAAAACTATCCGATCTCGCGTTCAAAAGATATAAGACATTCGTTGGGGCCCAGCTGCAGTGACGCGTCACTACAGCTGAGCCACCTGGATCTCGAAAACGGGATGACGTAGAGGAAATCTGCTTGCGTAGATAATTTCTCGAGTATAATCATCTAAAAATCTGAGTTTCTCGGTGTCCCGTTCTAGAGAAAAAAGACTTTATTTAATTTTCATAGAAAGGTACAGTCGCGATTAAAAGTGAAATGAAGAAAATTTAATTCCAGTAATATAATAAAGAAATAAGCTAAAGCAAATTGAGCCGTCTGGCATGGTTTACAAAAAGTCTTCTTCCTTTAGTATCGTGTAGGTATAATCCCACCAAAAACATAAATGTAAAAAAGTAGGCCAAGTTCTTGTACATAAAAAAAGAGTTGAAATCTAAACTACAGCCAAGTTAATAATAATCAGAACCGATATTAATCATTCCAACTTTGCGGGTTTTCATCACACCAATACTTCTGAGAAGAGCAAATCTTGAGGAGGTAAGTTGTAGAGTTGGACTTTTTTCCTTCATTAATTTCAAAAGCCAAGTTCGAATGATTAATATCGGTTCTGATTATTATTAACTTGACTGTAGTTTAGATTTCAACTCTTTTTTTATGTACATACAAGAATTTGGCCTACATTTTAACATTTATGTTTTTGGTGAGATTTCATTTCTTTTTGCTCAGTTTGCTTTATAGTACCTATCGCAACGTTGTTCATATTATATCATTTTTATACATTATAATGACTATAAACTGACTCACACTTGACCAATTTCCAATTTTCGACGTTTTCTTTACTTTTTTAAATATTAACGACTATCCTCATGCCAAATTTCAGATTTTTAATTCTTAGAGAAGTATTACCAACATTCTTATACATAATTTTGACTTAAACCTGACTCGCACTTGACCAATTTCCAATATTCGAATTTTTCCATTACTCTTACCCTGACGACTAGCTAAATGCCAAATTTCAGCTTTGTAGGTCAAACATTTTGATGAGCTGTCAATGAGTGAGTGAATGCGTGAGTCAATCAGTGAGTACCAAATTTACTATTTTCTCGAGTCTATAACTTTTTTTCTGTAATAGCTACAATATTGAAACTTTTTATTCAAAGTATATTAAATTATATCATTATGTCCGTAAAGTTTCATCCAGATCTATTAATCAGGTAAGAAGATACAGGGGGGTCAAAAGTGGCTCGAAGCGGTTCGGGTAAATAGTGCACGGTGTGCGCTCGGCCTGTGCTTAGAACTTGGCCTTCTAGGATTGGCTAGGCAAAGCCCAAAAAAATAATCTGTTTGGGCTTTGCCTAGCCAATCCTAGAAGCGACTTGCAGACTCGGTCAAACGTAGATCTGTACTGTACTAATAAGTAATATGTTTAATTATGTACAATTCTAAAATGTCATAATGCCTCACCATGTGAGAATAATGAATTTTTTTTATTGTAGTTATGACAATATTAAAACAATAAACATTAAAATTAAAAAATATCGTTTTATTATACAACTTTTTTATTTAAATTAAGGCAATATTTAAAAAATAAACATTGTTTTAAATTTACGTTTTATTAAATACAACTAATATAATATAACAAACAAACACATTCTAATTCATATTTTAGGTTTGACTGGTCAAACCCCGATTTCATAAAATTGAATTTCGATGTTTGCCTGACCAAATTAGTCTCTCCTTTTTAAACTATTATTTTGTAAGTGTTAAGTAATAAGTCAAAAAATAAATATATAGCGCCCATTTTGTTAAAAAACAAACTGGTGGATTTGGTGCGTAGCTAAGAAGCACGATTAATTTATGTTTTGTAAATAATTAAGTATATTTGATCTCAAAAAATACTTTACCTTGGAAAGAAAAAAATAAATCATGTTAATAAATCAAACGTTTTTAACTTTGTTCGCCCTCGTCTTGTATGCACTGCAGTTTACTGTGTTATGCTGCTTCGTATCGCTTCTAAAATACATTACTCTTAAAAGCTAAACTCAATTTATGAACTACCTAAGGGTCAGCTCCCACAGCGACGCGACGTTGCGAATAGAGCTACTCAAAATTGAACTTTATTACATAACATGAAAAGATAAACATTTCATTGTGAGAACGACGCAGCGCCACGCGCTGCGTGGTGCGACGTGTTCTAATTCTCACTTGTAATAAATAAACGTCGCGGTGGGAGCTGACCCTAACCGTGCTGCCATCTCCCGAGAGTGTGTTTCAACTTTCATTTTTTATGATTTTATTTTAATCTATGGTTTAATGTAATTTTTGTACTTCACTCATTAAAGTCGTACCATATTTCATAAAGAACTTATTAAAAAGTGTGAAAGTGAATCAAGTGGTCTAACATACACCACTGAACTTGGACTTGACTAAAAGGACTAGTATCCATGCCATAAAAATAAAAAATAACTAGTACTTTGAAAGACAGTTGTACGCGAGTGTACATTTTACTTCGGGTAGTCTAAGAGCTCGATGTCAAAATATTGTACATATCATACTGATCGATTTAATCATTTAAATAATATGAAAATGATACTAACTTCATTGAAATTATTGCCTTTTCTCTCACTAAATACTGTAAAACTAGTAACGTTATACTCTGACCCAAGAAAGTCACGCCAAATATTAAAAATAACAGTTCTGTGCGCACTTTGGCCATCTGGCTCCTAGACTATTCACGATAAAAAAGATTTTTTTTTTTCTCTAGAACGGGACACCGAGAAACTCAGATTTTTAGATGATTATACTCGAGAAATTCTTGAGAAATTATCTACGGAAGCAGATTTCCTCTACGTCATCCCGTTTTCGAGATCCAGGTGGCTCAGCTGTAGTGACGCGTCACTGCAGCTGGGCCCCAACGAATGACTTATATCTTTTGAACGCGAGACCGGATAGTTTTCTTATTTTGGCGTTTGTCTCGAGAAATTCACGAGAAATTTTCTACGTAGTCAGATCTCCGCTACATGGTTCCATCTTCGAGATACAGGTGTGGCTCAGCTGTAGTGACGTCACTGCAGCTGGGCCCCAAACAACCCCCGATAACTTTTAAACGCGGCCCCGAGAAATTCTGTTTTCTTTGCCAATCGTATACGACAAATTTTGAGAAATTCTTGGCATAGTCAAACATTGAAATTTCGATTGTGGCCCAGCTGTGGTGATGGACTCGTAAAAAAGATATAGCCCTTTTTATTTGTTTTCCATTTCTTTTCGCTATATTTTTGTCACATAACTTGCACACAAAGTTTCTAATACCCGAGAAAAATCTAAAAACATTAGGTATAAAAAAAACCGTTTCACTAACGTTAACGTTGAAAAAATACGGAGAACTGCAATTTCATGTATAAGGGCCTAAATATTGAAAAGAACCTTTTTTTCCACGGTACAAAACTCCCGGGCAAGTGTGTGTTATTCTGGCAGCGCTACCATAATTGATTTTAAAATGGATTATTTTACTCATCTTATAGTCATTTTTTTTCATTCCATGAAAAATTGGCAAGAAATTTCCGAGATTTTTTTTCCTTTTTAAGATATCTTCATTTACAAGGGAATCTTAATATTATTACAATCTAGCCTAAAAGACTAATAAGTAATTTAAATATAACCTAAACTTCTAAAATTGAGTCCACTAACACTATCTTAGAGTCTGTTGAGGGGAAGTCACTTTGTTCATGTGCACTTATTACGAATTATCACTATCACTTTTTATTCACTACACTAACTCGAACGATTTAGTTCTTTTAAGTCTTCTTAATATGCCTGTATTGTCAAGGAGCTGTATCGCCTCGACATTCACATGATGGTGAAGCCTTTGCTCATGTGCTTCGGCATGTTTTTTTAATAATAATATCTACGAAATCAATGTTGAAGTCCCGATGCAGATCTTCGTTTCTTACGTACCACGGTGCATTTATTTCCGAGATAATGACAAAGTTTTGGGCGCCAGAATGACACACACCTCGTGCATGTCCTAGTTCTGATACATACTTTCTATCTTCACCTGTGCCATAAACTTAATGTTCAAACTTTGGTCTCAGAATAGATCACCTATAGTTTCGAGGCTCTCATGTTGAGATACGGTCAATTAGGCTGAAACTTCAAGTCATCACGGTGAACTAATGTTGGAAACGTGGCCTTAGTTTGTAGATGTCGGCTAACGGTAATATTTAGTGTAGTTAGTGCTACTTTTAACCCCCGAAAAAAAGAGGGGTGTTATAAGTTTGACGTGTGTATCTTTGTGTTTGTCTCGTAGCTCCTAAACGAATGGACGTAAGAGCTTTTAAACAAAAAAACAACGGGTTGCACTCCTGGAGTGCCGGCAGAAGTGAAAACTTGATCATTAACGTTGTGCATTAATATGGAAATAAAACAAAATACACAAGAAGAGTCCGTTATTCTCTCAGGATTCGATCCTCGACGTCTCGCCTACGATCTGATGACTTCACCACTCGGCCAAAAATACAAAAAGACTTTCTTGAGTTCACTTCGTGGTTTCGAACCCTCGGCTTGTTGCTTAAAATCTGGCAACTTTTCCACTCGACCAAACTGACTACTTTCAATTCAGTAAAATAGTCTATCGGTGTTTGCGCGCTATGTGCGAATGATCGTTGACATCGTTGACATCTGCCACAGAGAAAATTTTACCATAGGGCTGCCATCCGTCCGGGTTTCCACCCGTACTTCAAAGTGCTCAACGCCGCCGCTTAAGAAGTTTTCACTTCAAAAACCGCATCGAAATCGGTCCGTTTGTTTAGGAGCCACGATGCCACAGACAGACATACAGATACAGAAACAGATACATACGTCAACTTTAGAACACCCCTCTTTCGTTGTTGGGGGTTAAAGAAAGCACAAAGAACACTTAAAACTAGCAGCCGAAACATCTAACAGTCCCAGAAACTTATCAACCACTTTTATTTCTTTTAGAAACTTCTACTTTCCTCATGTACTTGGAAACACTCAATCCGCTCAAGCTGATTCGTGGTTTAGACGCCTCCTTTTACCAATACTTCCCGCTTTTTACTGAAACTACCTGAAATACTCACTACGGAAACTGTAAAAAGGTTTATTCGGTCTGGTAACATTGAACAGCTTCTTTAAATCGGAAATTCCATTGGTCCTTAAGAAGTTATTTAAGTGGTTTGAAAGTTAGTATGCCTCATAAAATATTAAATTGTTAATATGGCCATTGATTAAAAGATTACACAGAAACTGATTTATCATTTCAAAAATTCGAATATGGTGACATTTTCTTTATAGTAATTCCGGAATTCTGTTAGAATTCCTTTTCTCTTTATAATATTACTATTATTATTTTATTATTATGAGATGGGTTAACTCTTGACCCCAATGTCCCCAATCTTGACTAAGGTCATAGATGAGGTCCACGATGGAGCGAGTTAACCCAGAAAATGCCAATTAAGGCACTGGTACTCCCATGCACCGACGGAACACAGCAAGCTGTTTGGCGTCGGACTTCGGTAGGAGGGTGGTCGCGAACCAAACGGCCCTTTACAGAGCCTACCACACCGCATGAGACCATAAGACGCCACCTCAGATTAAAAACAAACTGAGGTGTCGTTGCCTAAGATGGATTACTAGGAGGCAGGTCTCATTTTTGTTTCCTTAGTCGCCTCTTACGACACCCACGGAAAGAGATGGGATGGTGTTATTCTCAACCAATCACCACACTGTGAAAAATATAGACTGAGCTCCATTTTTCATTCAGTTACACTCGACCAGGATCCAAAATTTCCATCTGAACTTCGTGATTCTGTTAGCAGGAAAGTTTCCCTAAAAAACTAATTTGAACTTACATGATTTACAGCTAGTTCTGGCAAGTAGGAATTTATCCGAACTACATTGATAACATTTTTGAATAGGTCCTCAAATTAGTATCCAAGTCAGCTCTAATTTCGATCCTAAAACAAGCTGACAAGAAATTTTGAGTGTATTGAAGAAACTCATTCGACTGTAACATCTGTAAGATTCACATTCTGAGCTTGAATTTTCTCTGTATACAGACACGATTTCTATTGTTCTATACAACCGTTCGACCGAAGCATTGCAGATTGTTCTCTTCATACAAACTGCCCTTTTTTCCATTTTTAATTTGTGGCCTTTTTCCTAGGTTTTTAGAGTGTGAAAAGGCCTTCCCGTTCTGCACTTTCCTCTCATATCTCTATTGCTACATACGTCATACGTGGTCATGGAGTAAAGAATATTTTTGTGCATTTCTTACATGCCCACAGACGCTACACACTTAAAGGTCCACACTCAAGTTTTTCTAGTGTCGTGGGTCCCTTGAAACATACACAAAGACAGACACGAACACCCATGACCCGAGAACAATTACCTGACTTTACACAAATATTTGCCCCGACTAGGAATCGAACCCAGGACAGAACGACGACTAATATTTTCATATACATTTTACACATGTCAATTTTTAAATTTTATTATTTTTACTATTTATTCTTACTTACTTCTCTTTTAATTTATCTAGACTTAAATCCCTGTCTTAAAATAAAAGAACTGGTTAGAGTTAATTTATTACGATAATGTATTAAAACAACTATACAAACCACTTACCTACGTCTATATAGTTTTTACATATCTATGGTAGAACTGTATGAGAGTTGCCCTAGGGATAATAAATTCCTGTTCTAGCGTGACTGGAATACATTATGTAATAAAACTTATGTTTCGTGGAGATATTTTGTACATAAACTACTATTCAAGACACATAATAAGAAGTTATGATGAGAGAGAAAGACACTTTCATATGGCAATGGTTTTTCTTTGTGTTTAGATGTTAGTTCTGTGTGAAATTTTGCGTGATGAAAATGTAGCACGTCTTAGTTTTATTGAATCTCTTGCGATATATTTTGTGGTAGTACGGAGGGCTGCACATCAGGTTACCACAAGCGTGCACTCTGTGCTGTTGCGATAAGAGCGGTTTTGCAACGAAAATGGAGTAACCCGATGCGCTGGCCTCTGTACATTAATTTTAGTCATAAAATCCTACTTTCGTCCGTGTCTGTGGTTCTACAGGTTGTTTCAAATCAAATCAAATGTCTTTATTCGCTGAAATGTGGTTAATACAATTGTCAAATTTATATAATTTTGTTCGCACATTTAATTCAAGCTGTCTCCAGCATACAAAATGGAACGGGTGCAGTCGTCTAATTGTTGACAATAGGTAGGTATGTGCATGTGCAAGATAGCGAGACGAGATCCGAAGTAATAAATATATAATAAATAAAATAAATAAACGCTGCATACTCAAAGGCCCACATTAAGGTTTTCCCTTGTGTCGTGGGTCCCTCGGAACACATATAAAGACAAACACAAACACCCATGACCCGAGAACAAACATCTGCTTTTCACACAAATGTTTGCCCCGACTGGGGATCGAACCCAGGACCCGCCGATCAAGAGGCAGCGTCACTACCACTCGACCAAACCGGCCGTCAAAAGTAATGGAATGAGCCATTACCAATGTTTATTTTATTTTCGTTGATGATGGTCATATTACATATTACCGAAATACTGCAACATATTACCGAAATACTTTTATGGTTAAGGTAATAAATAGATAATCAATAAAAAAATAAAAAATAAACGCTACAAACTCAAAGGCAATCTACACTAATATTATAAAGAGGAACGATTTAATTGTTTGTTTGTTTGCATTGAATAGGCTCCGAAACTACTGGACCGCTTTAAAAAAATATTTCACCATTATTAGAATGCTACACTATTCCTGAGTAACGTAGGCTAAATAACTTTGCCAAAGCAAAATTTCTGTGGTTTATTTTTATTGCTCATTAAGAGGGATGCGAGGGTTTTGCTGTATAATGGGCGAAAGGCTGACCACCTACTGACCATTATGCAGCTTGTTCCGTCTGATAACCCTCATAATTTGTGTCAAACGTGGCATCTAGTGGTTGTATAACCACTGATGCTCTGCCTACCCCATTAGGAATTATAGGCGTGAGCGTATGTATGTATGTTATTGCTCATTTTAATTTCACAGGCGTTTTAATTTTTTTTAAATCTATGATTAGAATTTTTCTCAGCTTTCTCTTCTCAAAAAACAACGTCTCAAGAATATTGTAAAGAAAATAGTGTCGTATCCAAGTGCACGTTCATTACTGCAAGTGATAGACAAGTATCAGGTAACAGCCGAACGGATGCAACATGCAACAATGCCAACAATGCAGTGGGTTCCGTTTCTTTTGTCCGGTCTTGGGTCGCGCCAAAATATTGCACTTCTCTAAACCGCCTGCTAGGGATGTGACGGGGTTTTGTCGATGTTTAGGAGTATTTTTAAACCTGTTACATAAAAAGAGGGGTATCGTAGCTCTTAAACGAATGAACTAATTTCGACGTTGTTTTTTTTTTGTCTGAAAACTAACGTAATCGAGATAGTTCTAAGCTATATTTGATAAAAATTGGTTCAGCCGTTTAAAAACTGTAAGCGATGAATATCGTGGTAATTTTTTTTTAATAACTATTTTGTAACTCTAATACGAATGTGTAAGATTTGGTGGCTGTAGACTCATTGCGATATGACTTGATATTGTTGCTTTTTTTTTCTTTTTTTTTAGACCACAAGCAGGTTTTATCAGTGACTTTAAGTATGTGTAGTCCGTAATCTCAATAGATTAGTCAATACTAAGTACTGCTCCTCGATTCAATTTAGATCCCTTTTGACTAACTCCAGGGCCCCGATTCTGTAAATTTAAGTTGTGTGTCGATGGAATGGAGGCTATTTTCTGTTCTGGTGGCAAAATTCAGAACTATTTAATTTTCATATACTTGCTGGCAACCAGCAGCGCCACTGCCAACCGAACGTTAAGTTGCAAACTACCTAGCAACTGAAAATACAGTTGGCATTGGCGCCACCAGTCAAAGCAGCCGTCATTAGATGTATGAAATTTGGAAAAATCTCAATTTCGCCACCTGAACGTATAAAATGACGACCATTCCATCGAAAACTAAGTTGAATTTCAGAATCGGGGAACAGGATCTTGGTGTCGTGTCAATCTGGTATTGTCATTTTTGTTCTGCGTGAGCGCTGTACTGCTAGTGGATTTATATGGTGAGTTAAGCGAGTATGCTACGTAGCCAGGCGATTCCTGATCACTTCTATCACAGAAGGGATTTCCAGGTAACTGTGGATTTTAAATATTTTAGTAAAAAAGGTGCTTTACTATTTTTTTATAGTATATTTTTTGGCTTCTTTACAAGATTTCAATATTCGTTGAACTTGCTTTACCCCATATGTCCAAATAGGCTTTAATATAATATTATTAACATTCATAATGTATTTCAAGTTACTAATTGATAACTTAATAACCAATTAAAAATCATCGACATAGCGTGAAACCCAAACTTCCCAACACTATAACTTGACACTGCGCATAAAAGCTCTTTGTGTGATTGAAGCCTAGCTTTCAGGTAAGTGAGTGGTTGGTTAGTACGAACACCTATATCTATTGTCAGACCTTTAAGAAGGCTAATACTTTGGTAGATCAAAAACACTATCCTAAATAAAGAATATTATTAGTAATAAAGAAATACTACAAACTTTTTCCACAAAGACTAGACAAGAACACCCATGACCTGAGAACAAACTTTTACACAAATATTTCCCCCGACAGGGAATCGAATCCAGGCTAGGACCCGTCTATCAAGAGGCAGTGTCACTACCACTCGACCAAACCAGGCGTTAATAAAACAAACTTTAGCATTCCTTCTCTATCGTCAAATAATAAAGTAGCTTACCTTAGTCCCATCAGTGGCGTAGCTACCGGAGGCCTAGACGGGGACGTGCCCCGGGGCCCCAAAGCTCAGGGGGTCCCTCAGACAAACTATAAATCAATCAAACTAGTGAAAATTGCTTACTATGGAGTCGACTGTATTACGACGAATTTGGAGTACGACGAATATGGAACAAACGATTTTAAATAGTTTAGTTGGGGCTCTAGTTTATTTTTTGCCCCAGGGCCTTTGGTTACCTAGCTACGCCACTGACTCTCATAATGTAAGAAACAAAACTGGTGTAAGAAACAAATGATGCTCTTTCTACCCCAACAGGATAGAATAGAATAGAAAAATCTTTATTTTATAGGACATTCAGTATGTCACTTAAAACAAGTCAAGATTACAATGAAATACGTACAAACATACATTAAATGATTTAAATACATACATACGCATTCGTTCTTTTGACCCTACTGACTCTACGCCTATTCGCAAAGGTGCAGTCTTCCTCAGAGAAGAACAGGCAAGAAACTCTGAGGTTGCTCTTTTAAATCGCATTACAAATTTTCTTATTTACTAATTTAACTAAATCTGAAATAACTCTAGAGCTGAGCAGTTCATTCCCATGGCTGCCTGTCTGATAGATAATCAGAAATTTTGTAGTAGCCCTTTTTGCAAAGTTTTTGTTTAATTACTGTCTTAAATTTGTCCAAAGGTAAATTTTGAATACACATGGGAATCATATTATAAAAACGTATACATTAACCCATAAAAGAGTTCCTGACCTTGTGGAGACGACTGTCTAGTGCATATAACAGGGATATATGGGGTGACTTTAAATTAGTTAACAAATATTAGGGAGTAAAATAGGACCACCCTCTTTCTTACCGAGGTGTCGTACAAGGCGACTAAGGTAAATTGCAAGCCAGTTCATCTGCACACAGAGAAGGAAAACTCTAAAATTATATCAAAACCCTCGCCAACCCGTCTGCCAAGCGTGGTGAGTACGGCATTTACCCCTCATGTTATTGAGGGAGGCCCGTGCCCCAGCAGTGGGGACGTATATGGGCTGATGAAGGTGGTGATTCTTCCCATGAAATTGAACAATTTTTCTCAAGAAATCTACGATCTATACTGATCGCTTAATTAATATTGAGGGGCACAATTTTTTAATCTTATTTCGAACTATTTTCTTTGGGGAAAGTTGTTCAGTTTTGTACCCACCAAAACTGAACAACTTTATTCATACGCTTAATTTTCGTTGACTAATTTAAAAATCACCCAGTACAGGCAAGTGTGTAAATCCTTTCCTACGCTACTAAGTAAGTCGCATATCGTGCTAAGAGTTAACGTCCATGTTTTTATTACGTCGTGGCACTAACAAAGTTCTATCCCAAACTTACCAGACACCCCATATGCTCTCAAATGAGCGTACTCCGAAGGCGTCCTACTCTATAAAATCCATATCAAGTAAATCTCTTTCTAATGCCATCGGATCGCAGTTTTGTTGGCTCTCGCTCGATGTACTTTCGGGTTTCCAATATTGTAAGGCAAGAACGTCGATGTTGGTTCGGTAGAGGAAATGTGACAATGTTAGGTCCGTATTATAGAACGCGACTCAGACTCTCATCTGTACTTGAGTAACAATCGTCTTTGTCGTTTTGATAGTGAGAGAAAGAGAGAATTAATACTTAAGTATAGACTTGAGGGCCTAAGATTACTGATTTCTGCTAAGAAAAATTGATAGCACCAAACAACTAGGCGGTTTTTTCGCTAATCAATGGCGTTTCAATCGTAAGTACTAGTGGAATGAAAATGGTGACCATTTTAAGGCGAAATTAAGAACTATCGAAATTTCATACATTTCTTGACAACTGCCTCTACTGGCAGCGACACTGCCAACTCGTTTAGTTGTACCAAACAAACCACCTAGAATCTTATCAGTCCGTTGCAGGTGGAGCTACACCTAGTAACTAGATATTGAGTTGGCAGTGATGCTGCTAGTCAAGGCAGCTGTCGTCAAATGTATTATGTGACAGTAGTTCTAAAATTCGCCACAGGAATGGATAAAACGGCCACCAACGTCATTCTACTGCCGTTGATTGGTATAATAGCCGTCTAGAATGTCATCACACTCTTGCGCCGCTGTAGGTTCAATCCCATACACACCTTTGGTAAAATCATTAGGTGTTTAGCCATTGCATTCCAAGATGCACATAAACACACCTATTTATGTCAATGCCGATGAATCTTAAAATCTTACGAAACAACTGACATTACAAGAGTACCTTTGAGATAACTAAGACATTGCTCAACTCAAATATCGTTAGCCCTTTGACCGTGAATGGAAGCTTATTATAATACCTGTTAGGGACAAACTGCTTTAGGTTTTTTTGTTTATTAAGGAAGGGTTCGCTCTTGCCTGTAATCTAGCTCAGGGCAAATATGCGGTCGAAGATGTAGCGAGCTCGCCCAGAGGAAGCCTATTCAGCCGAACTGTAAAGGTATTCACGCTATATGAACTCAGGAATACAGACCCAAGCAGTGAATTCCTTCCATGCAGTGCGCAATTCAAAGAGAAGTATAGTGCTCAGTACGTTGCCGAGGGATCTAAAGGTATATTTTATACATCTCCACTACTATATGCATCATACTAACAGTACAAATGCCAAAGTAACTTGTTGGTCTGTTACGTTTTTACGCCTAAACTTCTCAACCGATTTTAATCAAATCTTGTATGGATATAATATAAAGTTAGAGGATGGTTAGATGTTATCCCGAAATTTTTAAGAGTTCCTTTAGGGTTACGACATAAACCGAATTCCACGCGGGCGAAGAACTAAGGTTGAAAAAACCGGTTTTCCCGAAGTCGAATTTCTGCACCCAAAAATGGGGCTACATTTAAACTTTATTTATAATTCTATGTTTAATAATTTTAATAAATAAATTAGCTAACCCGTCTTACGCCGAACAAGGGGTCCTGACAGAACAGCTATAATTCAGTTGTCTGAACCTTTTGATCTACGAGAAGCTTAGGACATTTCCCATTCATCCCAATCTAACCGTTCCCCTCATTGACTCTAGTATCATGTAGGCACTAAACAGAACTAGTACAGTAAATCTTTCAGTCTGTATGTCGCAGTATTGGACAGTAATTGAACATTCCCCACGCACAGCCGGCTTAGCCAAAGCAATAGCCGTACTACTTGTCACAGTTGGAGTTCGGTCGCGATCTGTTTTGTTCTATTGTACTCTTGTATTTGGGGGGAACGGAAAGTTAAGAATTTGCCTGCTGCCACTCTTTAAAAGCACACTGTAGGGTTCAGCAAGGCAGGACAGGTTTTTTAAGTTTCCATTTCACCGTTCGCCACGCGCAGTGCACAAACTTTTTCTTGCTGGCGACGAGCGATGGAAACAAGCGATGGAGACTGCAGGCCAATCTTATTACGAAACTGAAACTGCATGCTTGTGGCTGTCATTTATGACGTAAAATTTATTTTTTTAAAGGCACGGCATTTTTTTGTAGGTTAGGCTGCGCTTTCGATAAAAGCTCCTATGTCAGCTTTACACAAATATACACAATGAACCTTTCTATTGAATTAGTCCATAAAGTAAAAACTGTTTAGAAGATCCTTTTGATAGTTTTTGAGTTTATAACGCGTTCAGATAAACAGGCAGACGCGGATTTTATTTGTACCTTATTTTATTTGTAGTGATAATGAGACAGTATATCTAACAACGTCATTTTGAGCAATAAAAAATATATTTTGCTCTATTGATTGCGAGTGATATAGTCGCAGGGGCGAGGAAACAAGAAGTGACAAGTTGGTCTTTCCATTTTCGTAGATCGTATAGTATACTCAATACTCAATAGTTTATAGCGAACCAAAAGTTTTTTTTTTTTTCATTAGCGCTGGGACAAACAGTAAGGGCGTCGAGCTGATCAACTGAATACGTTTACAATTTGTACCGCGATATACTGCGAGCGCTGTGTGTACGTAATTATACTACGTGGGCAGAATTTGGTTAAACACTTGCCCATTAATAAGCTCCAATGACGGGATGTTAATTAAAAGAGATTTTAATCATAGCATGTGCCAGAAAAAGTGAGAAAACTAAATAAATTTAAAAAGTACTTTAAATTAGTAAGCGAAACTTTAGTGGTCGTTTCTATTTGAACCTCACGGCACGCCATGACAGAATTTGTATTACCATTGCCTTCTATGTTCCCAGCTTCTAATATCACTAGTGCATAAGTGGCAATGGTAATACAATTTTGCTGTGCCATTTTTTATATCTTTACTAACGTTATAAAGAGGAAATATTTCATTGTTTGTTTGCATTGAATAGGCTCCAAAACTACCTACTGGAACGATTTGAAAAATTCTTTCACCGTTAGAATCCAACATTATCCCTAATGGACATAGGCAACATATTTCCCGAATTCCCACGGGAACGAAGTCCCAGGCGGAAAGCTAGTCGTATTATAAAAAGGTCCATTGAAACTGAACAACTTCACCCACGGAATCCATTCTCATTACAAAGGCGATCAATAGACTCCTTGAGTTGTACAGAAGATATTTTTTATTTTTAACTTATGTTTCTTCAGAAAAGTGGTTTAGTGGGCTGATTTGCATCCTTAATATTTGATAAAACTACTTGATTTAAAGTAACCAAATTTTAAGAGAAAAGATGTGACTTTTACATAATCTTTTAAAAAAATCCAGCTTACAAATTTCTAAGGATCTGGATTAAAAAGATAAAGAGATGTTGTATTGACATACACACTATCTTTACTAATATTATAAACGCGAAAGTTTGTATGTATGAATGGATGTCTGGATGACTAAATAAGGTATAGAGGTAGCTGACACCCTGGATTAACATATAGGGTACATAATTATCCCACTTCCCCACGGGAATGAAGTCCCGGGCGGAAAGCAAGTTCCAAATAATGCTAGAGTCCTAGAGAGCAATGATTTTAGGACTTAACAATGTTTATGTTAGAAAACTCTTCTGAATGAGGAATGCTCCTTGATTTCCAGGACTTTTTCTGTTTTTGAAGTCTCCTATGAGGCTATCATGGTCGTTATTAGACGCCGCCGCCGCAAGCCAAGCCAGATCGAAATAAATACTGTTAGTTTTTGTTGGTAGACTATGTTTTATTTTACTACACGATGATTAACGATAATGACAATATAATAATAGTGATTTACTTGAAAAGTAATTTTAATTTACATTAACTTTGCTTAGTCTCATAGTTTTATATGAGTACTAGTTTTATGACGGCGCGGCGTAGATATAAACATTTAAATTTAATACTGTCTTTTTTAAACAGAAAAAAAAATACAAATTAAATTAATTACAAAAAAATTGCCACTTTTTCGTTAATTTGGTATTTCTTTTCCTGTTTTATCAAAGCTCACTATGGAATGTCGATTCGATATAGGTTCCTAGGGGAAAGTTAGTTATTCAGTTTCATGGACTGATTAACCACCTGAGAGGTTGAAAGAGAGATACCTAAAGCCCTGTATAAAGAGAGGTAGGTAATAATTACATTGTTGTACTACGCTACACGGGGTGTGTTTTGTATGCCGCCCTCGGGCCAGATAAATCAGATTGCTCTTACCGTGTCATGTTGCACGTAGATCTAATTTCTAAACATCCTGTAACTGCTCTCACGTGAGCTCTAAATTCTGTCGTTTTTTGACAACTTTTAAAACACGGAGTTAGCTTTTAGAATATCATACAATACATGTTCCATACATCCATACACTCACGCCTATAATCCCTGTCGGGGTAGGCAGAGCGCTATATGTGGTAGAACCATTTGACGCCACATTTGACATATATTCTGAGGGTCACGAGCAGGAACATGAGTATGGTGGTAATAGGTAGTCAGCCACGATACAGCAAAACCCTCGCCTCCCACTTACTGGTTACTACGGCCCGGGAAGAGTTGGCAGCTGACACATTCTAAGTTTTTCTTTCACTTCCAATCCAGCATGGAAGATGTTTATTTTATATTTTAAAATTCAATACTTTGTGTAAAAAGCAAATGTTAATTCTCGGGTCTGGGTATTTTGTTTAATGATTGATTCAAAATTTCGATACAGATACAGCTGGGTTACCACCACGTTTTTTTTTATTATAATTAGGTTAACACTTGACCTCAGTCTTGGCCAAGATCATAGATGAGGTTGATGATGGAGCGAGTTAACCCAGAAAATGCCTATTAAGGCACTAGTACTTCTACGCACCGACGGAACACAGCAAGCTGTTTGGCGTCGGACTTCGGTAGGAGGGTGGTCGCGAACCAGACGGCCCTTCACAGAGCCTACCACTACGCATGAGACCATAGGATGCCACCTCAGATTCAGAACAAATAGAGATGTCGTTGCATGGGGTGGATTAATAAGAGGCAGGTCTCATTTGTGTTTCCTTAGTCGCCTCTTGCGACACCCAGCCACGGAAAGAAATGATAGTGTTATTCTCAACCGATTACCACATTGCATAAACAATAATTAACATTACTTTAGGAGAAACAGAGACAAAGCTATATGAGTAAAGGGGACAACGCTATACAAGTAATATTAATGTAAGATTATTTTAATTTATTATGACGAGGTAGGAGTCATGCAGGTATTTTGACGGCTTCTTAAGCTCATGACGCCATACAAGAGAAAAAAAATCCTGGAAATCAAGGAGCATGTCTAATCACTAAGAAATACATCTATTAAATATATAAAAGGAGAAATCTTCTTCTAAATATATAAAACGAGAAACTGACTGACTGACTGACATATCAACGCACAGCCTAAACGGCTAAACGTAGGCACTTGAAATTTGGAAGGGACCTTGCTTAGATACCGTAGAGGTGCACTAAGAAAGGAATTCCTGAAACTCCCACGGGAACGGGAATTAGCGGGAAAATCCTTTTGTATGAAAAATCTAAAGCGCTTAAGTTAGACGCTTGAAATTTGGCATGCAGGTACCTTAGTAAACTTAAAGCTTAGTTGCAACAGGATATTGCAAAATTCCCACGGAAACGGGAGTTAGCGGGAAAAACTTTTGTATGTAAAAATCTAAATCTTAAACTAAATCAATATTTAATAAACTAAATGAAGGTCCATTAATGGACCGTCAATAAAGAAAAAATTAACACGCAAACAAGGTTGCGGGCATCAGCTAGGAAAAACTGACTGACTGACGACATATCAACGCACAGCCTAAACGGCTTAACGTAGGCACTTGAAATTTGGAAGGGACGTAGCTTAGGTACCGTAGAGGTGCACTAAGAAAGGAATTCCAGAAATTCCCACGGGAACGGGAATTAGCGGGAAAATCCTTTTGTATGAAAAATCTAAACCTCTTAAGTTAGACGCTTGAAATTTGGCATGCAGGTACCTTAGTAAACTTAAAGCTTAGTTGCAACAGGATATTGCAAAATTCCTACGGGAACGGGAGTTAGCGGGAAAAAACTTTTGTATGTAAAAATCTAAATCACGTAAGATAGATGTTTTCAGTGTACTATGTACAAAAAAAATTAACACGCAAACGAAGTTGCGGGCATCAGCTAGTTAAATATATAAAAGGAGAAAACTGACTGACTGACTGACATATCAACGCACAGCCTAAACGGCTAAGGCCAATGTTCACCAAAAATATAACCAACGGTTAAACAGCGGTTAGAAGTTAATCAGACAAAACGTCAAAAAATATGTATGAAAATGCCTTTGTCAAATCTCTGGTTAGCTGCTAATCGATGGTTAAATTTTTGGTGAACACTGGCCTAAACGTAGGCACTTGAAATTTGGAAAGGACGTAGCTTAGGTACTGTGGTACCTGTTCTGGGGGCAAATGAGTAAAACACGTAGTTCTGCTCAGGTACTAGAATTATAATCAAATTCTGCACTTTTGTTATACTTTGTATTATTCCGATACGTACACGGTTAACATAATTCAGCAACGCTTAGTAAAGTGTTATTTGCACGCCTACGAACGCATACAAGAACTTATTCCGCGAGCTCTCTACAATGAATTCACCATTATGAATCGCGAACGACCAGATCTTCAATCATTTCGAATGTTGACATCGAATACCATTTCAAACCTTTTAAATTGATATTCGAATTATCTTCTTCGAAATGACCGAATGAAAAAGAAGTTGCGTTATGCCCGATCCTCCATGAAGGTCTGCATACCACAGTACCGTAGAGGTGCACTAAGAAAGGAATTCCAGAAATTCCCACGGGAACGGGAATTGGCGGGAAAATCCTTTTGTATGAAAAATCTAAACTGCTTAAGTTAGACGCTTGAAATTTGGCATGCAGGTACCTTAGTAAACTTAAAGCTTAGTTGCAACAGGATATTGCAAAATTCCCACGGGAACGGGAGTTAGCGGGAAAAAACTTCACGCGGTTCCCGAAGTTCATGCGGGCGAAGCCGCGGGCGGAAAGCTAGTAAAGATATATACATGGTCTACATACAAGAGGTTACATACTTGACTAAACTAAACAGTATTTAATTCTTTGCGGTAAAGCTCATCCAAGGCACTTTTCCAACAGTTTGAAATATTCTCCGAATTCATTTTATTTCACAAAGCGTACGTACCTGCGTTAGCTACTTTGCGGATCACCATTCGAGGAGTCTATAGTTGTAATCCCACAAAGAGGTTTCCTTCCTTGCTCTACCATACGATAAAGAAATGCCTGTAAGTTTACGAGTGTGTAGTTCCAGTGTCTGTACAGTCAAAATCTGCTATGGTATTGGCTATCTTCACTAATATTATAAGCGCAAAAACTTGTAAGTATGTATGGATGTATTGTTTACTCTTCACGCGTAAACGACTGGACCAATTTTGATAAAGTTTGGTACAGAGCTAGCTGACACCCTGGATTAACACACAGGCTACAAATTTTTACAAATTCGCACGGGAACGAAGTCCCGGGTGAAAAGCTGGTAGTATATACGTTTTCAAAAGGTACAGTACCTAAAACAACTACTCTATTGTGAAGTTCGACATACAGATCCACAAAAATGGATTATACATAGCTCTCTTATTCTATGCGAATTAATTCATATACTGATGTAACAGAATACTCCATTTTTTGAACATGGCTTGGAAAGCATAGATTTTAATATTATTAGATCCC
This sequence comes from Aproaerema taeniolella, assembly GCA_949987775.1. NCBI lineage: Eukaryota > Metazoa > Arthropoda > Insecta > Lepidoptera > Gelechiidae > Aproaerema > Aproaerema taeniolella. The sequence goes on along the minus strand of OX465260.1, from coordinate 3,474,584 downwards.
ACCTATGAAATTGCTGTTTTCAATACAAAACTTTTGGAAAACTGAATTTGTAATACAAATATTTTTTTGAGAATGATAAATCCAAATGTAATTACATTTTATAGGAAGGTTGGGACCACATTCAACTAATAATTACCAGATTTAGTTTCCTGAAATAAATTTGAGTTAAACACGTTTCCCAAAAACGAGTAACTCAAAATTATTCTTTCTTACGACAAATAATGCAACTGAGATAAAAATAACATCCCTTATCAATCACCACAGATGCATACAGATAGTCTAGATGTGGTAATATACTAGATAACTCTAAACCTATACGTAATACAGATAATACTTTTAAATAACTACGTGATTCAAAGAGAATTATGAATAGCACGTGTACCTTTTTCGAATCAAAACAACTCTATAAAAATATAACTATGTATTAAGTGTTTGATTGAAAGAATTCTAAATCTTAATATATATATAAAACAAAGTCGGGTTTGTTCTAACACGTATAACTTTAAAACGGCTGAACCGATTTTCATAGTCTTTGATTTGTTGTATCTGTCTCCATCCAGCAGAGCAGAATAATTACTAAAAACATTGGAAAATTGACGGAAACATTCCCACTGGAACGAAGTCTCGGTCGAAAAGCTAAATTTTAAAATATAAATAATTATTTAAATATC